>PVJH01044769.1:0-12812 GCA_004026705.1 Nesogale talazaci | reverse complement strand
GCCACAAATTACTGCTTAGCAACTCAGAAAAGAGTAAATGTACTCTACTATTTTCTTTGTAAAACACTTACTGTGCACTTTTATTAAATACTTTATTAGAAAACACTTTTGTATATATTATGTATAGTAGCATTAAAATGTTTATAAGATTGAGAAATAAGATGGTAAAAATCAAAACAAAATAGCAAAGGAACCAAGCCTAAAGTCTTCATACTTACTCTGTGCTGCAAATTCAGTACACTTGTAGGCAGGTACTAGAATTCCTAAGGGAAAAACATAAAACAACCCTAAGCAAGGATATTGTGGGCCTTCTGGGGCCCAGAAAAGCAGTAAGAGTGTCAATTTCTTGCACTCCTTATCAGGTCATAATGTCTTGGTAATATGTTTTGCTCAACTACCCACAATATGAACCGAACCTAATATAAGATATTGTGGATGAAAGAGCCTTATGTTGGGATTCAATTCAATTCAAATTGCCTTATACAAAGTTGTTTGCTTTTCCTTTCAAGTTAGGGGAGGACAGAATAAAATGAAAATCGAATAAGCTAATGGTAATGGAGTGATCGTAAAGCATCATGGACAAAAGAGTGCAGAAGTTTAGCAATAAATTTTCATTGTTTAAAGAGAAATAGTGAATTATCTCTTGAGATAGCCTTTACATTATTTTTAAAACAGCTTTGGAAAATTCTTTTGATATTTAGATCAGATTTTATATTTAAATGTGTAAAGTAATTTATCAAAATTTACATTCAGAGCCAAGCAATATGAAAATTAAAATAATCTTAGAAGCCTTTGAGTTACTGACAATTAATACCTTCTAACATAAATTCTTTCTGTGGTGTTTGTACGAAAGTTAGCAAAAAAATAGATGATGAATTATAAAAAAATTATTGGGGGGATAAATTTTAATAATTTCAAGAAGGTTTAAGAAATCCTATCATCTTAGAAGCCAAAGAAATAAACAAAAGACACTGCTGTCAATTCCGAATTATGTCATTTTTGTTAGGGACCACCAAGTCAATTCCTACTCAAAGAGTCTCTGCACACAAAATAAGGAAACATTGCCTGGTGCTGTGTCATCCGCACAACTTTGTTTATGCTGCAGACCACTGTTCCAGCCACTGTAGCACTCCATCTCATGGGGGGACTGCTCCTTTCTCATTGACCTGACACTTGACAAAAGCACAGCATCTTCGTTCCCAGGAACTCATCTCTCCTGATAATGTGACATACTTGAAACAGTCTCACTGTTCTCATTGCCAAGAAGTATTTTGTACTTTATATGTATGCCTTTCAAGACTAGATTTGGTTTTTTTGGCAGTAGATGGTACCCTATGTATTCTCTGCCAGTAACATAATTGAAATGCAGCATTTTTCTTCAGTAGTTCTTGTTCAGTGTCCACCTTTCAAATGTACAGGGTAAATGAAAGCACCATGGCGGGGATCCAGCAGACCATAGTCTCAAAGTTAAATCTGGGCTCGCTAACACTAACACAGGCCATACAGCATGCTTGCCTAATGCAAAAACCTCGTGGACTTCCTGAATGCTACTTTCATGAGCAATGATTGTGGATCCAAGCAAGATAAAATCCTAGCAATTTTGAACTTTTCTCCTTTTGTTATCTATTGAGCCGGTTGTGAGTATTTGGGTTTTCTTTATAGCTAGTGGCAACCCACTCTGAAGTGTGCAACCTGGGTAACCATCAGCAAGTGGTTCAATTCTTCCTAGCTTTCAGCAAGGAAGGTGGTGCTGTACACATATCACAGGCTGATGATAATCCTGCGATCCTGAGGTATATCCTCCTTCATAAAGACTAGTCCTCTGACTATGTTCTCAGCATTTGGATTTGAAATGTGTGGCGAAATGAGACCACCCTACTGCACACTGTTCCCAATTTGAAAACACTCAGTATTCTTATACTATTTGGTCCATGCATAGTTTACAATAAGCACAATGTAGTGCGTTACAGTTCCCATTTTTCTCAAGGCTACTCACAGTTTGCTTTAATCTATACCATCTACTACCTATACACAGAACATAGGACTTTATAATTCACAGCAAAAACAATACCTCTCAAAACATAATTAAGCATCTTTCTGGTAGTCTTTGCTTTCAGCCATGATTGATCAGACATCAATGATATCAATGATATCCTTTACTTCCTATCGTCTTTTGAATCTGTCTTGACTTTTTAGTAGTTCCTCATTGATACACTGCTACAACTCATGCTAAATGATCTTCAGCAAAGTTTTACTTGAATGTAATTTTAAAGATATTGCTCTATATTTATATATATGGTTGGGTCACTTTTCTTTGAATTAAATATAAATATCATTTTCTTGTGGTCAATCGCCAAGTAGCTGTTTTCCAAATTTGGAGGCATATGTGAGAGACTGCTTCCAGTGAGTGTTTAAATGTTTGAATTAGTATTTGATCAATTCCCAGAACTTTGTTTATTAATAATGCCTTTAATGCAGCTTGGGGTACTTATTATCAGTTTTTGATCATATGATCCCTCTTCAAATGTATGAATGTTGATCAGTTCTTTTGGGTAGCATGACACTAAAAATGCTTTCAATTTTCTTCTTAATATTTTCCATATCTATAAATAGATTGCTCATCTATTTATTCAATATTGGAACTCAAGGCTTGAATTTATCTTTAGTTTTGTTTAGTTTTTATAAGTTGTTCTTTCATTTATGTTCTCAAATTCCAGGTCTTTCATATTTCATTCTCATACTCATAGGATCTTTCCAAAGCAGTTCAAGGGTTCTAAATACTCACCAGAGCAGGGAGGGCTTGAGCTGCTAGCTCTGCAATTAAAGGTCAGCACCTAATCTACAGTGCCACCAGGGGTCTGTTCACCTTATTATACCACAATTTATATAAGCATATGCAAAGTATAGATGTTACACATCTAACTTTTCTCAATTTTGCTAAATATTCATCATTTATTTGCTTCATCTTCTTTAACTTAATATAGGCCTTACGCATATCATAGCATATGCATGGCTAAATTTTCCACTTTTATTTTGAATTTAATTTCATTCTTACCTGTTACATTGCTATACACACACTTCACATCTACAACAATTTAAAACCTATAATGAGATATTGCCATTACTGCCATTTAGTGATTTATGTCCACTTGTAACTAGTAAACACATTCTGAGTACACAGGCTCAATTATGTATGCAAGAGGATGCCTGCATAGTCCTCCAGAACTATTAAAATGACGTGGATACAAGTGGGAAGATAATTCACCTTAAATCTGATGCCAAATAATTTGTCTATATTTTGTAGAGTCACTATGAGTTGGATTGACTGAAAGGCAGTGAGTTTAGAGTCAGTTTTATTTACACAAGATAAATAGGTAAAAATATAATAGTAATTTATACATTTTAAGAAATTTACCGAACCAAAAAAAGAAGAAAATAGCCAACATCACTGCTACTGGGTGAAGACCAACTCACAGCAAACCTTCTAAAAAGCCTAGATGGCTGCTGATGGCTTTGTAAGAGTAGAAATTATTTATAGGAGTAAAAAGTTTTGTGTTAGTACAGGGCATGGAATTTTACTTATTTTCAAGCTAATGTTCTAGCCTATTTTATTTCATGATTTCATGGGCACTGCCAAAAGACACGTGTTTATTGGGTCAAAGACAAAGGACTTTAAAATTCGCAGCAAAAACCATATCTGAAGTTTCATACAAATTTATGCCTGTTTATCCTGCAACCCAGTTCCCATAAGGGCAACACAACGGGCCCATCAGTATGACTAAAAATGCAGAAGGCTACATTAAAGTAGATACTGAGTTTGTTGGACTTACTGCTATTTATAAGTGAAAGTAAACCTGTGCTATGTAGGAAAAGAAGGACTGCCCCCACCCCCTGCCCAACTAAGTTCGCTTCTTAAATATACTTGCTAAATAACAACCATGAGCAATGACCTGTGGGACTGTCTTGCAATATTTGTAGACCACTAAGACATGACTAAAAATTAAAATCTAGCAATTCTAATTTTTCATTATCATGTAACACAGATAAAGACAGACCTTTTAATCTGAAGAATATTGGGACTGAATTAGAAGGGGAAAAAATTGAGAAAGATCTGAGAGCTTAGTTATACAGATAGGATTAATGGTGTCATTTAATTCAGACAACACCCACACTCACAAATATCCCCAGAATCCCTAACTTATATCACAACATTCTGTCATAAGCACTGGGATGAAAAGAATTAGATTTGTAAATTGTTAAATAGATTTAAATCTTACAATAAAATCTGAGGTCCAAATGACCATTAATTTTGGTATGTGCTCAGCCTTTGGAAAAGCAAGATAAAGACATCTGTGTTATCAATAGTGTATTATTACTGTGTATTTCATTAGAAATTATATGTGTTTTCATCATGCTACACCATTTGTAACCCTTTTTGAAAAAAATTTAAATAGCTGAACATACTACCTTAAGGCAACACTATTTTATTTTGCCATTTTCTACCAACACACTAAAGCAGAGAAAATTAACTTTATAAAACACTAATGTTTTTACAAGGATAATGATTTCATCTAGTTAAAGCTGTCCTGGTTTACCTACTTTATTTGGGGAAAGAAATTGCTTTCTCATTCATGATGCAATTATTTTTCACGTTGGAAATTAATTACCCACCATTGTTTACCTTGATTTGTTCTATATTATGCTACCAGTTTCATTACTACATTTAGATCTGAATGTGCTCATTTCTTCAAGGATAACATGTGCTACAACAAAAGAATACCTAGAAACTAAAATAGACCACAGGTCTTGTTTCGTAATCTAACTTTACATGAATAGAAATATAAGTAGAGATGATTCACTTGGCAAATAATTCTCATTTAATTATTAGTTTTGTTTTCTGTTTAAATGGGTGAGTTTACTTCAAAATATATTGACTAAGTCATCATTTGCAATAAGTCATTTGGGTGAATAACTTTGGTTATTCTTTGCAAATTCATTAAGAGATAATTATAGGGCTTATTTTATTAAATGGATACATTACTTTTTTAGAGACTAAGTATCTCAAATTTTACAATACTTTTTCTACCTGAACTTTTGTGTTTTACAATTTATTGCATGAGTTCCAGTTTTCATTGAAGATATAAATTCTATTAATATGAAAATTGATGTGTTTTATTTGAACTGAACACTATAATATTAAGTAACAGTTATGGTTAAAGAACACCCCACCGCCTGAAATTCTTTGGATTCATAAAAGTAGTTTACTCAGATAAACACCTTCCAATATACTTGGATAAGAGTCAGAAATTCTCCTTCTCTCTTTTTCTGTATAAATCAAACCCTGACCCACCAGATTAAAAGATTTTTACTTCATTGATGAATAATTGTTAATGTTCCAACTACCTGAAAATGCTTATCTTACTTTAGTTAAGTATCTCTCTTTTTCCCCAACACTTTCAGTTGTGGCTTATATTTATCTGGCAATCACATATTGTTCTTGAATTTAATTAAGTTGATCTTCAACTCATAAATCCATATGTAACTAAATAGAGCTGGTTCATGGTGTTTTCTACACTATAATCTTTTTGGTCATCACTATGTGTCAATTTATTTTGCTGCAGTGGTTTGCACATTGATGCTATACTGGAAGCTGTGGCACCTTATGCTAAATACCAGCAGAGTCATCCATTGTGGACAGGTTTCAGCAAAACTCCCAGACTAAAACAGAGTAGAAAGAAGCCCTGGGGATCTACTTCTGAAAGGAAAGAAGGGCTAGTGGAAGCCTTATGAGTAGCAGTGGATAATGTCTGACACATTGCCAGAAAATTAGTCCACCAAAAGGAAGACACTAACATGACAATGGGAAAAAGACTTCAATTCAAAGATGCCAATTCCTTAATGATATGGTTGGAGTAAAGCTTTCATAATCTTCACTTGATGATATAGCAAGGGGATACCTGTCTTTATTTGCAATTTTATAAGTGCTACTGTGTGTCAGATGGACTCCATCCCTAGAAGTGGGCTTTCAATATAGATTGAGTATGGCATTCATACTTTTATTTTTCTGATAACTGAATTGATGCTGTGACAGTAAAAGAAAACTGCCAAAGGAACAGTGATAATAAGCAGTGCAAAAAAAACCTTGAAAACTGGGCATAAACACAAGTTCTATACTACTTATTTATTAAATCAACTGCACGCCATGTTTTAGTGTAAATGTTGCTTGTGTGTTAATGTTTCCCTTAGACAGACTCCTACTTTGTGTTCCCTTAATAAAAGAACTTACAGCACAATAAGGTAATTTGCATTTGTTTGTATATGTGTGTTCATATATATAAAATCACCTTGCCAACTATATTTAATTATAAGATTAATTATTTACTCTTTTAGTCAAAATTAAGACCGTAGTATCTCACATTTTACATTTCAGATAAGGAAGTGGCGTTTCAGTGATTTATGTGATTAATGCACTAAAACTATAAAACAGTAGGCAATAAGAGAAAATGAACCCAGCCAGTCTGGAAAATAAGCCATGCGATCACGTCAGGAGAAGATGCTAGCAAGATTCCCTGGTGAGATGAGTCTTGAGAGATGGCTGAGCATTCTTCGTCACCACTCTGCTATTGAATTCTTTTTTTCTCCCTGAACTGACAACACAGTACCATTCATAAATATTTCTGCTCATGGCTTTAAATATTTTAGATGCAGGAATTCCAAGAATTCATTCTGAGTTCTTCACCATGTTGTAAAGAAAGACAAGAGAGGAGCATGGTTACAGAAGAAAAATGCCGAGAGATCAAGACAGACAGACCTCAATAATGCTTAATGATTTTAAGAGCAAAAAAGTCACTGATGAATTTAACAGGAGCAGTGTCCAAGACATTGGCAGGATGAGAGGGAAAGAAAATAAATAAAAGAAAACTTATTTGAAAGATTAAGTACAAAGGACAGGGGAGTAATAAAATCATAGCAGAGATTTCAACTACTTCTACAAGGCTAACCTTGAGAGATTAAAGCTAAAGTACGTTTCCTGTAAATAGATTAGTTTGTTTGGGGTGTATACAATATGAGACTGATTAATATTTCATATAGTTGTAAGGATGTACATTTGTCTTGAAAGAAGTATAGCCTGACTTCTTCATTGAAATGAGAATAGGAAGACTTTGTCACAGATACTTGGGACTTGCTATCAGGAAGGCATGATGTATGGGAAAGGACATTGTATTTAATAAAGTACAAGGGAAAGGAAAGTAGGAAGAGCCTCAACAAGAAGGACGGACAAGGTGACTCTACGGCTCAGTGAGGAGAACAATTGTGACGGTTGTGCAGGATCGGCCAAGAGTCCTTTCAGTTGTACATAAGCTTGCTGTGCGGTGGAACCCAATGAAGGGCATCTAGCAACAGCAGCTTTTCTGTTCTTTTTTTCAAACCATTTCTTCATTCTTTTTTATTTTTTTAGTCATTTTATTGAGGGTTCATACAGCTCATTACAATCCACACATACACTCATTGTGTCAATCACTTTTTGTGCATTTGTTTCCCTCACTGTTCTCAAAACACTTGCTTCCTACTTGAGCCTCATTTTTCCTCTTGTGCTTGCTCCTTCCTCCCCGATGAGTCCTTGAAAAAGTATAAATTACCATTATTTTGTCATATCTTACACACACCCAATGTCTCCCTTCAGCCACTTCTCCTCTGCCCGTCCCCCAGGGAGGAGGTTATGTGTAGATCCCTGCAATTTGCTATCCCTTTCTACCCCACCTTTCCTCCACCCTCCCAACATCACCCTTCTCACCCCTAGTCCTGAGACATTCTTCTGTCTTGTCCCTGTGTTTCCAGTTCCTGTCTGTACCAACGTATATCCTCCAGTCCAGCCAGATTTGTAAGGAGCATTGCATGTTTTGAGGTTGCTACACTAGACCCTGACTGCCTCGCCCCTCCCAGAGCCTTCTGTGAGGGAATGTCAAGTTGTCTACAAGTGGGATTTGAATCCCCTGTCTGCACTACCCATTATTCACAATGGTGAGTTTTTGTTCTTTGATGCCTAATAACTGATCCTCCAACACTTTGTGATCACCCAGGCAACAACAGTTATTCTTGAAGACAAATTGTTCAACATTTTCCCTTCCCTAATTCTGACTTAAAATTTAATTGTATAAAAGAGAAACAACATCATTAGAAGAGTTAAATATTAGCTTTACCACTAAAAAAAAACCAACTGAGACCATATTCTGTAATAGATGTTCTAATTTACTAGATTAAAACTGCCAACTAAGTATTTTTATACATTTTTTTTAGGCATCACTGCCCTCTGGTGGGAGTGGGAGGCCCAGCCCTGCTCCTGGAAAACTGCTACGGGATTTGAACCACCAAGCCAGTGACCTGCAGTCCTGCACTCAACCACTGCACCACCAGGGCTCAGTCCCATTTTTATACATTATATGAATTTAAATTCAATGATGCAATGAACTTCTAGTTACCACCATCTCTAAAATACTTTGCCAAACAATATACTCTTAAAGAATTATCTTTCTGTAATATTGATGTATAAAGGGCTATTTATTTTTAATCTACTTTTCCAAAATGAAATAAAAATCTGATGAGTATTACATGGAATGAGGGGTATTATTAGCTTATGGTTGGATGGCTTGTGTGTGTGGTGTAGAGATGTTTCATCATGTTTTCAAAGTTGAGTCCGTTGGAACCATATCACCTGGTTTGTCTTAGATGTTCTGGGTAGACTTAAATGGGTCATCTTAAGGCTAATAATTTAGTGCTTATTTACCAAATCTCACCATGATTAATATATTTAACACCTAGATTTCAATTGTAAGGTAATCATTTTCCATGGCTACTAAAACAAACTACAATCACAGCAGTATAAAACTATGAAGTGAGTCATTTTGTAAAACAGTATTTTACTCCAAAACAACTTATCTGCCATGTTGATTCCTTCTCAGGATTCTAGGAGACTCAATTTGTGTCTTTCTCTGAGGTAATAATGATTCCCGGAAATTCTTTTCCAGCCAGTGTCACTTGTCCATTCTTCCCCAAGTGTGTTTCTCTGTATCTGTTCCATAATTTTATAAGTTATCACTCAAGAGTGATTGGAATTCACCCTACACACTGGCCAAACTGATTGACGTAAACATTTACTGATAAAGGTGAAAGACAGTTTTCAGTATGGATTACATCCTACATATGAAGAAGAAAATCCTCACAACTCTGCCCATCAATGACATCCAGATAAATGAGGAAATCTACTTGGGTTAACAGCCAGCTTCTATTGAAGCAGAAGCCAATATTAAAAAAAAAAATGTCTGTATCACATTGGGTGAAGCAGGAATCCAGAAGATCACAGGCTGTTGAGTTCAAAGTAATGTGTATCCACTTTAAGCAGGAACATATCAGAGATCTGACTGCTCCCAGTATCTTCAGGCCAGATAGGTCTCTGGCACCAGTGGTCAAAGACCCAGGATCCAATCAAGAAGAAAATAGCGTGGCAAGAGAGAGAGAGAGAGAGAGAGAGAGAGAGAGAGAGAGAGAGAGAGAGAGAGAGAGACCTGTGCTCCCTAGAGTCTCTGATAAGAGGATGTTATTAGGCTAGGACATGATGGAACGGGGGCCTACGACCCATAACTTCTCACAGGTAAACTAAATCGACAGAAAAATCTATCACATCATAGTATTATCAATGACTTCATATTCATGTGAAAGCTGGACAATGAATAAGAACAACTGAAGAATAACTGATACAATTGAGGAAATAGTATTGGTGAAAATTAATGAGTGTTCCTTGGATTGCCAGAATAAGTATAAAATTTGATTGGAAAGAACATCTAGAAATCTCCTTAAAGGTCCAGATTGCTGTTTCATATACTTTGGGGATTCTCTTAGGAGGGATCAATTCCTGGAGAAATGCCTCATGTTTGTTAGGGAATCAAAGAGATGGGTTTCCTCTGTGTCTGTAATGATTGATTTATTAGAACACTTCTGAGGATGGGTTAGGGTAAAATTTTAGTCTTTTATTCTTTGGCTCACTAGGTACCAGGAAAAGAACTATCCAAAACAAACAAGTGTATAAGCCCTGGATATGATAAAGACATTTGAAGCATCCTTCACCACTTATTAGCTGTGCTTTTACATGGTTCTCAGTCTCATTGCAAACAAATTTCCAAAGTGCAAAATGAACTCTAGTACTCCAACACAGTTTATTCAATTAGATTTAGATGGCTAGATAGAAATGTGGACCATGAAAAAAGATAAGATGAGAGGTACAATTTACATTCTGTTTGTTAGACATGTTATTTGGCATATCATGTGTCCTTTGTCGTTCGTTGCCTTCAAGGTGGTGATCAATATTGTTCTATGTGCTTAAGAGTGTTGTATTTTTGATGGAGTTAAATTGGTCCTAAACTCCGAATTCTAAAATCTATTTTGTTCCTTAATCTGCATAAAGATATGTCTATTATTTTTTAAGAATTTTTATCTGTACTATGGAAGATTTGTCTTTATGTCTAAGCAATTTTAGAGGAAGGAACTATTATTTACTTAAATGAAAAATATAGAGAAAAAACATTTCAAAAGATGAAGATAGATTTTTGTCTAATGCAGAGGACTCTAAGGATTCATTCTAATCCTCTTTGGGTAGAGCCAGGTTGGGTGGTAGCCCAACCTGTATCCATACAAGGACCTTGAATGCTTAAAAGATTTTCCTTGGAACAATGCCATGTGTTCAAAGGTCACAGAAAGGGGCTCTCAGGAACCAGTGTGGAACTAACTGGAGTGTCGAAGTCTTTAGAAAGGAAAGCCAAGAAACAGAGTTCATAACTTTGGTTAAAATTCAACAATATCTGTTCATTTTTGTATACAATGTAGGGGACAATGTGGGGTAACTAGACTTTTAATTTTCATGTGATTGCAATCTTAGTGGATTAAGATACATATGGTGCATATTTTCAGGCAGACAGTCCAAACCCTGTAGGTGAGCTATTACTACTATTGTTATTTCCACCATTTTTTAAAATAAATTAATACACAATAGAAATTTGTCAAATATATTATTATATGATTTAAACTGATGAAACTGATTTAATGGTATGTTTTCTATTTTGGAAAAAAATCTTTACATCTAAAATGTTTGTGCTTTCAATTATTAGATAGGGTTTAAAAAAGGTAAGATGGCAACTGGCAATAACAGTTGCTATGTTTTTCAATGGTAATTATGATCAGCACTCTGAAAGATGGTATGGGCGGGAAACGTACCTACTCATGTTTTAGGGTTATCAGTAAAGTTCACAGGGAAGGACTTTAATTCTTTGCATTTGTACTATATATTTTAGTTAAAAATGCATTTAATGTAATATAAAGTATACTAAAATACATGACTTATAAACATTTAACTAAAGAGTATATTATTATAATAATGACTATTATTTAATCCTGAAAAACCTTTCAACACTTTTGTATTAGTGATTTAATTCAGGTAGTAAAATGCAAAGTATTGACTCCAATTATATTTTTAGTAACATGAAACAACTCTAGGTTTACAGGTCCTTATTTATGCCTACATAAAAAGTTCAAACCATAAGTTTTATAAATGAAGTCTTAATTTAGTCTTATATTGTTTTTTTGTTTTTACTGGTGCGTTAAGAGTTGTAAAATGCAAAAACAAAGTTTAAGATTTTTTTCATTCAATGGATATTAGTTTTCAAATACATAGGAATAAGATACAATATTTCATGAATCTCAAAGATTGTTTAAATGGCATAGAGATTAAAATATTGACATGGAAATTGTGTTTGTCAAAAAGTATGTGTTTTACAATTTAATATATTAGTAGTAAATTGCAATTTTTTGAAATATGCTAGGTTTGAACATAAGATAAATACAGCATTAAAACCTGAAGAAATGGCCTGAAGTTTCAGCTGACCTATTGAGTACTGCAGGAGTGAATAGAATTTAACTTCATAACAACTTCAGGCCAACTATTTGGAAGCAGAAATCAGACATTAGACATGAATTCACACTTTAACCTTCTATACCCTAATATGATAATAAATGTCTCAATCACAACACTGTACTCTCTGCTGGGTTCCATAATGTGTTGCAAGGGTCAAACAGAACTCATAGACATCATTCAAAATTATGAAGTTTACTAGGGAAGATAATAGGTTGGTTCCAAGTCAGGTTAAGAAATGTTAAGGATACAGTTATTTTGTCCACGGCAGCTTTACTTCTTCTCTGTGCCAGCAGGAGTGCCTTTTTGAGGCACTTAGAAGATATTTTCCTCTCTGGTTCTTTGGCCACTTAGCTATGAAGGACCATAGTATTTTGGTATATAGTTTCAAGTGTTACGAATTTCTTTAGTGCCCAAATGACACTCCATTCTGTCAGTTAGTCTCCTCTAAATTATATTAATCTTTATTTGCTCTGTGGGCCAAGAAATCTGATATTTTTATCATCTATTCTTTTTGCTGTTCTCTGCTGCTGTCACCTCTGTGTGCAGGTATATCAGATATGCTTCCTTCTCAGTTATTCTGTTCTTGCTACTTGAATGACTCACTACCTAGGACAAGGGTAAACATGACTAACTCCTAAGTTAGAGTCATGCCTATCTTTATTTGAAGGATGCAAACTAGTCATACATACTGGAAGTTACCAAGTCACATAATTTTACTTCCCTACTGGGTACCCTTGGACTTTTCCAGCCTTCACTCCTCTCATACTTGGTGAGTTTCCCTAATGTCTTTCTTTTATAATCATGATTTATACAATCACAATGAACTCTGTTGACAATCACCCTAAACTGA
>PVJH01044768.1:0-12796 GCA_004026705.1 Nesogale talazaci | reverse complement strand
ACAGATTGAATACAAGTATTTTCCTTTATTTCTTTTAGAAGTCGCAATGAAATAATAGTAAATAAGTAAAAAATATATTCAAATCATAAATAATAAGAGATGAGATAAAAGATATAATACACTTTTGAAAAATGACTAGTTGATAAAGGGGCATAAATCATTTAGCAGGGCTGGCAAGGCTTAAACTAAGTGGCTGCTTGTGAAAGACATCTGAAAACAAAGCAAGCGAACATGAACCAGATAAGCCTGGGAAAGATAACTGGAGGCAATGGATATCACAAAAATCAGCGCTGTGGCAGGTATACAAATTAGAGGTATTGACTGAAAGCTGATATGAGGAACAATTAAGCCCATGTTCCTTTTCACCAAAATCAGCCAAGCAGTACTCCTCTACCACAAAAGAGGCAGTTGCCCTATTTCCTAGAGAAATTAAACTAGAGTATGCAGACTCAGAGATATATGTCAGGTTTAGTAGGAGTCATGGGGAAGCATTGAACTAAGAAGGATTAAGAAAACATGTTTGCATTTTTAGGATGAACCTCCCCCAAAAAGGCTAATATTAAAATATTTTTGCCCTTTAGATATTGCTGTCGTGGTTTTTCATCTTCAAATATGCTTGCATATTTCTGTTATGAAGGGGCTGCCATTAATATTAAAGATCAACAAGTACCTTGTTATAGAGATTAATTTGAGGTATATTTCATGGAAATACTAGTCAATATATATTTTTTGCTGCTTTATTTATTTACTCATTCTGCTTCTGGAATTTCCAATGATAGCTTTTGTTCTGATCATAGGCCTTTCTTTTTTTTTATTTATTTATTTTTTCGTAGGCTTTTCTTAGGAATAACTATTCTGGGTACTAGTTTCATAATCTTTAGAAGATAATAACAATAATACTAGGTGGTCAATCATTTTCTACTAATAAGTATCTTCAATGTTTAAAAATACCTAGAGATATAGAAATATTTAGAATGCATAATTTGAAATGGATGCAGCAATCCTATGATCTTTTATTAAATCTGGTTATCCTTGAGATTTTAAAAGTCCTTTTGGGACTGAGCCCCGGTGGCGTAGTGGTTGTGCGCGGGACTGCGGCCCACTGGGACGGAGGTTCAATTCCAGCAGTGGGGCTGGGCCTCCTACTCCCACCACCGGACAGCAGTGATGCGCGCCCCCCCCCCCCCCCAAAAGTAAAAGTCCTTTTGGATATTGCTTTAAATAGAAATAAACTAGACTTAATAGGTGACAAAAAAAAAAAAAGCATAGTTATTTCATATGACTCAACCCATAGTAACTAAGTCCCACTCTATCTCTCAAATTCCAGAATACTAATAGTTAAGCCCATCACAAATTAGTGTAGCTGAACAAAACCCCAATTACCACATATGCCAACTTCTTATTATAAAGAACAAAAGCAGATTTTTTTTTTTTGCCTTACAATCCTATTTTATGTGGCTACTATTAAAAGCTGAGAACAGGGCTGAGCCCCGGTGGCGTAGTGGTTGTGCGCAGGACTGCGGCCCACTGGGATGGAGGTTCAATTCCAGCTCCCAGGAGCAAAGGCTGGGCCTCCTACTCCCACCACCTGAGGGCAGTGATGCCTAAAAAAAATAATAATAAAAAAAATAAAAAAATAAAAGCTGAGAACAAAGTCATATTCCCTCTCTTAGGCCCTGAGGCCAGATTATTAGATGTCATTTGAAGTACATTTCTTTTTTTTTTTTTTTTGGCTTTTTGGGGCATCACTGCCCTCTGGTGGTGGGAGTAGGAGGCCCAGCCTTGCTGCTGGATTTGAACCTCCAACCCAGTGGGCAGCAGTCTCGGGCACAACCACTATGGCACCGGCACTCAGCCCTGAAGTACATTTCAACTAAAATTTTCAAATATAAATTCCAGCTTCTTGACTGAACACTTATATTATCATGAAAATATGTCCAAATGTGATTTCATGAATAGATTTACCTTTCTTTTCCTCTTTTTAAGTCATTTTATTGTGGGCTTGTACAATTCTTATCACAATCCATACACCCATTGATTGTATCAAGCACATTTGTACATTTGTTGCCATCATCATTTTAAAAACACTTTCTTCCTACTTGAGCACTTGGTATCAGCTTCTCATTTTCCCCCTCTTCTCCCCCACCCCACCTGAACCCTTGGTAGTTTATAAATTATTATTTTTTCTTATCTTACATTGATGAATGTTTCCCTTCACCCACTTTTCTACTGTCTGTCCCTCTGGGAGGGGGTTACATGTAGATCATTGTGACTGGTTGTCCCTTTCTTCCCCCACCTTCCCCTTACCCTCTTGATAGTGTTACTTTCACAAAATTGCTCCTGAGGGGTTTATCTGTTCTGGATTCCTTGAGTTCCCAGTTCTTATCTGTACCAGTGTACATTCTCCGGGCCAGCTGGATTTATAAGGTAGAATTGGGATCATGATAGTGGGGAAGAATAAGCATTAAAGAACTAGAGGAAAGTTGTCTGTTTCATCATTGCAACATTGCACACTGACTGACTTGTCTTCTCCCTGTGACCCTTCTGTAAGAGGATGTCCAGCAGCTTATAGATGGGCTTTGGGTCCCGACTCTGCATCCCCCCCTCACTCACAATTCTAGGATTTTTTATGTTCTTTGATGCCTGATACTTGATCCTATCGACACCTCATGATCACACAGGCTGGTGTGCTTCTTCCATGTGGGTCTTCATGTTTAGTTTCTAGAGTATTATCCAAAAAAGAAATCTAAACACCAAACATGCATTGGTGAATTGCAAAAATCTAAAACCTTGAGGAGGGAGGGGAAATATGGGAAGCTGATCAGGTGCCTAAGTAAAAGAGGGATATTTCAAGAATGATGATGGCAACAAGTGTGCAAATGTGGCCTGCATACTATTGATGTATGTATTGATCATGAAGAGTTGTATGAACCCCTAATAAAATGTTTAGAAAAATCTAAAACCATGCTAAATATCAAAAACAAAATAGTTGCAAAATTGCTTAAGTTCATTAGTGAGTAAGGAAATGTAAGATAATGGTGGGAGAGAAAAATGAGCTGATACTAAGAGCTCACTAGAGGATGGCAACATATGTACAAATATGCTTGATAAAATTGATGTTTGGGGCTGAGCCCCGGTGGCATCATGGTTGTGCGCGGGACTGCGGCCCACTGGGACGGAGGTTCAATTCCAGCAGTGGGGCTGGGCCTCCCAACTCACCACCGGAGAGCAGTGATGCCCAAAAACAAAAAAAACAAAACAAAAAATGTATGGGTTATAAGAGCCGTAAGAGTTCCCAATAAAATCATTGAAAAAAAAATTGCTTGTTATAAGAGCTGTAATAATTGTTATATTTTAATAGTAATAAAAAGAAACGTGGGATACTTTGGGTCTTTATAATCAATACATGCTTTTTCACCTACTTGGATGATTTAATTATCTTAAATTTAAAAAAAATTTTATTCAAGATTACATAAATTTGTTTAATTTCTCCTCTAATCAGGCTCCTGTCTCTTACTTTAAAGTCTCTTACTTTGATACAAAAATCATTTGAGGATCTCACAATAGTTATGTGACTGACTACCAGCCAGTACACCGACACTTTGAATCCACCGAGGCGTCTATGGAAACACGCGTGGAGAGGTACGTTGCGAAGGTCGGTCATTGGAACCCCCGGGGGGAAAAAGTTCCCTGCACACTGCGGGTGACTGGAAAGAAACTACCTCCAAGTTCCCTGCACACTGCGAGTGACTGGAAAGAAACTACCTGCAACAACCCACTTTTTCAGAAATGTTGAAAAAGGACTAGGTATTGCAAGATTTTACATTTATTCTCCTTTCCTATACTGATTCATATCAATTATTAGCATTTTTACTAAAAAGATTAATCATGTTAGTTTATGTAAATTAAACAAACAAATCTGTCTTAGAAGTACAGCCAGGATGTTCCTCAGAACCCAGGACAGCAAGACTTCATCTCACCTACTTAGGACGTCTAACCAAGAGAGATCTGAGGCTGGAAAACAACACAGTGCTTGCCCAGGAGACGGGCAGTGCAAAGGAGGAAGACCTCCTGGAGGAGAAGGTCTGACCCAGGGTCCTAGCAATGGGATTACATGTAACTGTGAGGACCGTGCAGCAGTGGGCAGTGGTTCCTTGCGGTGTACACAGGGTGATAATGAGTTGCAGTGACTCCGCGTCAACTAGCAATGGCATACATCAAACATTCCCTTTCTGATAATTTTTGGTTGAGTAACGAGTAACATTATAGGGAAATGACAGTATGAAACACTTACCTCAGGCCTCAGAGAAGGAAGAATAACAATTTCTTGTAATGCTTGTTTTGCTAACTCCTGCCCAGCTATGTCATCAAATTTTACAGCTGTTCCACTAAGAAACAGAACTGCAATTAGCTCCACAGAGAAATACTTCACTTACTACAATATCAAGTCAATTTTAACTCAATAAAAACCCACTGCCATCCAGTAAATTCCAAGTTCCAGCAACCCTACAGGACGGCACAGACTCACCGCACTGTGCATACATCTAGACAGACTTTTTCTTCCACAGAGGAGCCATCCTGGGTTTGGGACACTGGTCTTGCATTTAACTTCTGAATTCCTTAACCACACTGCAACTAAGGCTCCTCTTAAGACTACAGGGTGTGACCATTTTTATGCTAATTAAATTAACTGTGAAACCATAATTAAATCAGTAAAGTATTTATCTTAGCTGAAAGTCCTATCTACCCAATAAAATAGAACTGTCTCATGGTTTCAAAGGCTAAAATCTTTAGAGAAACAAACTGTCATTATCATCTTTTACTGGCAAAATAGCTGGGTTCAAGTCACTGATCTTTATATAAGCCACATATTGGTTAGCAGGCAAGGATTTAACCATTACACAACCAGGGTTCCTTGTAAATCATACAGTATTCATTATCATTTTATAAAATACAAACCTAAAACCAGTAAAATAAAACACTTTAAATAGCAGAACAGCTGAGCCCCGGTGGTGTAGTGGTTGTGTGCGGGACTGCGGCCCACAGGGTTGGCGGTTCAAATCCAGCAGCAGCTCTCCAGGAGCAAGGCCGGGCCGCCTACTCCCACCAGGACAGTGATGCCCACACACACACAAAAAAGTAGCAGAACATACTTGTCCACAATTTCATTCATTATAAGGTTAGCGAGGTTGCTGTCCACATTCCTAAAATTCTTCAAGTCTTTCTTTTTCTGAGCAGCAGTTGAAGGGGTAGATTTATTGGTTCTATTTATTTTTGGAGTACCCTTAAAAATATAAAATTAAAAAATATATCTATATATATAATTTTATTGTGACAAACAACCTGGTATTTATACCTTTCACAGTAAATTATCCTAAAGTTCACAGAATTAAAAATTTTATAATATGAAGATAACAGAGAATATAAATCACACAAGTTTTACCCTCAAGTAAAATTGTATTCACTACAGAATTAACATTAGGTGTGTTCATTGAGGATTTTATCTAGAGAGATTAATTACTCTATAAATTCTCTTAGGCAATCATATATATTCATCTTTTATTTTTATTTTTTTCTCACTACCTCTATTTTCATCCTTTAAATAATATAATTAAACTGTGAGTATTTTTAAATTAAAAAAATATTTAAGTAGGGGCTGAGCCCTGGTGGCGTAGTGGTTGTGTGTGGGACTGCGGCCCACTGGGATGGAGGTTCAATTCCAGCTCCACAGGAACAAAGGCTGGGCCTCCTACTCCCACCACCAGAGGGCAGTGATGCCAAAAAAAAACTAAAAAAAAAAAAATTTAAGTAGATTTAAGACATGCAGAGAATAACAAATTTAAAATGAAATGTGTACTTGCAATCACATGTTGCTCAATGTCCACAAGCACATTCTGTGAAATAGGATGTTATATAATGAGGACATTGTGCAAACACTCTATTATACACAAAGTCGAGCAAGATGGGAAAGCTTCTGTTTCACTTTCAAATCAATACTTCCATGCTTATCACTAGCACTGTTTTATTTTTTTATCCATTTTTGGAAGCTATGACGCAGTCATGGTATTATTTTTGAAAGAATTTAAACAGATTCAATGCTACAACACTCAAAAGGTACCCAATATACGAGTATAGATGTTGCTGACAAGAAGTTGAAACATATACTTTATACATGAAATTTTATATGTAAGTTCACTTAAAATATTGTCAGAAAATACAGTATGACATTACAAAAGTCAGTAAAATATATATTTTATTATGACTGTTAGGACATACTCATTACAGGCTATATTAGAGAACTTCAAAAAGTCTCTGGAAAACAGAATTAAAAAGTAATGGAATTCTCCTACAAACTTTTGGAGGCTCCTTGTAAATATACTGTACCTACATATGCCTGGTAACATAATTACTCTTTATACAAGATGCACAGGAAATAAACGTGTGTGGAAAGATGCTGTTGCTAAACTCTAAGGTAAGTTTGTGGGATCACAGACACATTATTTTTTTTTTTTGACACACATTATTATATGTTGCCAAAATGTATGTTATGTGGCACACAACAGTGTATAAAACAGACTGGGTAAGTAAACTTAAGAAGTCTAGTTAGGTTACAAAACAGTCACAATAAGAATAATTTCAATATCAAACAACCCTTGTGGAATTATTAAAATTTACATTTAATTTGTAAGCTTTCTTCGACCATATAATGTTATGTATTTTCAAGAAACTTAAGTAAAATACCTTATGCGCTGTGGTGTTAGAAATAGGTCCTTGTCTCACTCCAGAAACCATAGACAACCCACTGCAACTCGGTGCTCGGTGGTGGCCAGAAAGGCCTGTGGATCCAGCTTTCAGAACTGGTTTTGAACGAGGCAGTGAATTACTAGGGTGTGTTAAGGGGTCTTTCCTTTTTGGAACCGCTCCACTTTCTATTAAAGAAAAATTAGGCCATCATTGTCAGAAAATTGTGGCAAAACATTAATGTCACTGATAAAAATTTTGCTTATAGAAATTTTAAAAAATCAATACAACTATCAAGAAAGTCTAATCAAAGTCTATCCATATTGGTCTTTTCTTTCTTTTTCTCCTTTTTAATAAACTTTTGCAAAAAAAATAAATAAAAAGAACTTTAGCTTGTCTACACATATGATATTGAAATCCTCGTACAACTCATTCAGTCTCCAGTCACTGCCTGGTGGCTGCTTGATATGTTCTCGAACTTCAAGTAGGAGACACACAAGCCTATATATAATTGTACATCTTTTCAGCTTTAATCTAGATTTGCACGAGCAAATGACGAACAATTCCTTAGCTTGCTTTGGCTGCCAATATTGAGCTTCTACTATATAGTTAATTTTATTTCTATGTATTCCATCTGACAAGGTCTACATGTACAATCTGTGTTTATGCTACTATAGGTAGCCTATACCTGGGTTTTGCTTTTTAATTTCTCAAACTTGCCATTTCATTACAGATGTTTAACATATTAAATTTATAATTATTGGGCTGAGCCCCGGTGGCATAGTAACTGTGCGCGGGACTGCGGCCCACTGGGATGGAGGTTCAATTCCAGCTCCACAGGAGCAAAGGCTGGGTCTCCTACTCCCACCACCAGAGGGCAGTGATGCCGCCCCCCAAAAATTATAATTATTGATATAGGTTTACTTTGTTATTTTTTCTCAAATATTTTTGTTCATTTTTCCTTCTTTTCTGTTAATCAAATTTTTAGTTATTTCTTGCTATGTCCTTGCATTATTTTAAAAATAATTTTATTGAGGTTCATTCAACTCTTATCACAATTCATACATCCATCGTGTCAAGCACATTTGTTGCCATCATCATTCTCAAAACATTGTCTTTCTGCTTGAGTCCTTGGTAACAGTTTTTTCCCTCCATCCCGCCCCACCCACCGTTCCTCCCTCCTGAACCCTTGATAATTTATAAATTACACTGTCTGACATCTCCCTTTACCCACTTTTCTTTGTCAGTCCCCCAGGGACATATGTACATGCCTATATTTAGACCTTTATAAATGGCCTTTGCCTCCTAGTAGTTTCCTCTATTTCCTTTTACTTTCCTCATGTCTATCATGTTTAGCCTTTATTTGGGTTTCACTAATTCCACATTGCCCTTGATCAAACCCTACAAGGCTTCCTACACCCTCCTTGTCATCAATTCTAGGTCACTTGTTCCCTTGTCCTTGGGGTTAACACCCACTGTCTCCTCCTCTCCTATGTCCTCCACCCTCCACCCCCAACAATTGTTATTTTCTCATTATTTTCTCCTCCAGATTTTTATCCCGCCTATCTCATCTAGATAATAATATGCACATACAAAAAAGACAAAGCAAAACAAACAACTAAAAAAGCAAAGCCTATAAATAGTTCAGGGTCTGTTTGTTGACCTTTAGGAATGCTTTCTTCCATTTGATGGGGCATCATGACGGGGTCCCACAGTCTATTTTTAGCATTCCCTGGGGCCTTCATTGCTCCGATCCCCTGGCTGTTCTTTTGCACAACCTCCGTGTTTCACCTCAGTCTGGGATGGGGACGTGTCAGGCACAATTCCCGCACTGTGTCTCCAGTGTTGTCCCCCACGGTACTATGGGTCAGTGAAAGACCCTCATGGGGCCAGCCCTCTGGTCCTCTGTGCTCTTAGCAGGAGTATCGTTCTCAGGGCTCGCTTGGCCAGGATGCACTCCACTCTCCCTCTCCCTCCGTTTGCTCTTGTGTGCTCTGATCCGACATGTCCCTCTTCCACAGCTATAGCTTCATATTGTCTTCTGAAGTGAATTCTTCTGCTGGGAGGGGGAGCTGTCCACATATTTGGGATTGGGGCCCCCTTCAGACCTCTCTATTGGTTGCCTGATTGCATGATTTTTTTATTAATCTGAATATGTACATTTAGGTTATCCCAATATTCTAAAGACTACTACATGACTTGTAGTAATTAAAAAACACATTATAATGTTTTTATACATCCTATAATTAGTACTCTTTTTTTTTGTTTCTTTTTTTAATTTATTATTATTATTTGTAGGCATCACTGCCCTCTGGTGGTGGGAGTAGGAGGCCCAGCCTTTGCTCCTGTGAGCTGGAATTGAACCTCCATCCCAGTGGGTCGCAGTCCGGGGCACAACCACTACACCACCGGGGCTCAGCCAATTAGTACTCTTATATCATCTAGTATATGTTATAAGTCTACCAATGCATCTAGTATCATCTAGTATATCATCTAGTATATGTTATAAGTCTACCAATGCATTATTTTAGCATTTGCTTTAAATAATGACTTTTGTTAAAATTTCTTTAGTAAGAAAAACAGGCAGTACTAATACAAGAGAACTTAAAAGTCCATGAAAAAAATGGAATCAAAAGACAGTACTTTTCCTTAAACTTTTTGAATCCCTCTCATATTTAGTTACATATCTCCAACTTTCAGTATTTTTTATATCTTCTTGTAGACTTAAGTTCCAATATCCGTGTCAGTTCAGCCTGAAGAATTTAGTATTTATTGTAGCATACAGTCTACTGATCATATATTCTCTCCATTTTCTCTTCATTGATTTGAAATACTCTATTTTTGTTTCACCAAATATAGAACTGCTTGATTCCCCTTTTGTTCAAGTACTTTGAAAATTTATTTACAATGTCTTGTGGCAGCTAGTTTCTGATAAAGTGAGCTCTTGCTCTTATATTAATCATCGTTTTGCTGTTTAACTTTCTTTCCTAATTGTTTTAAAGATTATCTTTGTCATTTTTAAAAAATAATTTTATTGGGGGCTCATACAACTCTTATCACAACCCAAACACCCATCTATTATATGTCACCCATCTATTATATGTCCTCCTCATTCTCAAAACATTTGCTTTCTACTTAAGCCCTTGGCTTTAGTTCCTCATTTCTTCCTTCCTCCCAGCCTCCCCATCCCTCATTAACTCTTCATAATTTCTAAATTATTTTTTGTCCTATCTTATACTGTCCGATATCTCCCTTCACTGATGTCCTTACCCCAAAGGAGGAAGTTATATGTAGTCTTGTAATTGGTTTCTCCTTTCTACCCCACCTTCTCTCTATCCTCGTGGTATCTCTCACCATTGGTCTCACCACTGGTCCCATTGACTACCCTTACCATTGTGAGGTTAGTCACTGGGGAACTCCAGAGAGAGCTTGTACCTCAGGTCTTCATAGAAGGTGCCAGCTGCTTCATGGATGGTCCTTACCCACTTGATAAGGTTGCCTGAGTCCAGGAAGGCAGAGATGCCTTTGCCACCAGACATCATGAGGGTCAACAGAAACTGTGGTAGCCTCTTGCCCACGGATCCCTGGGCTGTGCATCCACTGGGCCTGGCCCCTTTGGGGGCAACTAAGACACTGACTGCAGCTGGGTCGATGTTTTGGAAGACCATTCGCTTAGTGCTGGCAGACAGGATCTTGGAAGACTGGCTGGCAACTGCCAATAATGACTTGTTCTTTTACATAGATCACACTTTCTCATCTCCTTTGCATGTGCAATAATTTTGCATTATAGACACACATAATAATAAACACACACAAGTGGACTTTGTCATATGTAGTTCACAAGAATACTGATGTAACCCATCCCAGTGAAACAGCCCAAAATGTTCTTGAAAGTAGTTAACACTAAAAATCTAAACCTGAGGGGCTGAGCCCCTGTGGCGTTAAGTGGTTGAGTGCGGGACTGCGGCCTGCAGGCTTGACGGTTCAAATCCAACGGGGGCTCTCAGGAGCAGCACTGAGTAGCTCCCATGACCACCAGAGGCAGTGATGCCCACAAAAACAAACAAACAAAATCTAAACCTGAGTATGCTACCTCATTTTCTAGAACTCAATGCATAGCCATCATCAGTGCCCTGCAAATAAGCTGCGAACTCAACATGACTCAGCAACTATAAAACGGAATTAGGCTGAGCCCCAGTGGCATGGTGGTTGTGCGCAGGACTGCGGCCCACTGGGTTGGAGGTTCAATTCCAGCTCCCAGGAGCAAAGGCTGGGCCTCCTACTCCCACCACCTGAGGGCAGTGATGCCTAAAACAAAACAAAACAAAAAAAAAACAAAAAAAAAACGGAATTATAAGCATAGATTGCTAGGGATAGGAAAATGTAGGGGGAAGAAACTGTTGTAAGTTTGTGGGATTAATATAAGACTTTTCCCCAACTCTGTCTCCTCCAATGTTTTCTGCTTGCCAGACCAACTGTCTGGTCAGGCTCATTCCATAAAAGCTTAGATTACTTCTCTCTGAAAGCTTTCAGTTATCAGTCTGCTCCCCAGTAGGTGGGGATCTCACCCTACTGTTAATGGTTCCTATGAAGGCCAGAGAACAAGTCAAACCTGCTCAATAACATCCAAAGTTAGGCTGCCTCCCTGAATCTAGGATCAGCCCATCTTATCACATATTATCCTATCCCTCTTCCTATAGTGTGTGCATACCTAAATTCACCCCCTCTCCCATTACTGTATTACCTATGGCACCACCCTTTCCGGTGACATATGTCCTTTACCTGCAATTAGGGGGCTTAAACATCCCCCAAAGACGTAAAAGTCTTGGTTAGCAATAAATCCCTTGGGGTTGAGCCCCAGTGGCGTAGTGGTTGTGTGTGGGACTGTGGCCCACTGGGATGGAGGTTCAATTCCAGCAGTGGGGCTGGGCCTTCTACTCCCACCACCCGAGAGCAGTGATGCCCCCCCCAAAAAAAACAAAACAAAAAGCAATAAATCTCATTCTCTCCACATGGATCACCATGCAGGGCTGAGGTGAGCAAGCTACCATAAAATGTGTCTGACTCCATTATTTAATCTCTTTTGTATCTCTCATACTTTCTTTAACTGTACTATAATCTTTACTTATTATTTTATAATTTTTTTAGGCAACACTGCCCTCTGGTGGTGGGAGTAGGAGCCCAGCCCCACTGCTGGAATTGAACCTCCCTCCCAGTGGGCCACAGAATCTTTACTTATTATCACTGTACAATTGCACCTAATGGACCCATGATATCTTAGGGGCTTGCTCCTCCAGCATAAGTTCTAAAAAGAGTTTTTATTTTTTTCCCCATGCAACCCAGTACATGGAAAATCGTGAGAAAGTATCAAGACATCAAAGAAAATTAACAAGCTCTTTAGAAATAAAAGCTTTTACAATTTACTCTGATAACCAAAACTAAACCAAACTCACTCCCATCATGTCACTTCTAATAGCTACCCTTTATTTATTATGAGAATTATTAAAATGAAAAATTTGTTAAATGAGAAAACTTTACACACCTATAAGTGGAGTGCTTTCTTCTTTTTCCAAAATGGTACTACAGTGCAATGAATTACTGCGTGTGGGTCTTCTAACCTGTGTTTGTAACTCATACCACATGACAGAGTGAGAACATGCAAATAGGGTATGTGGAACTCTACTGTGGGGATTGGTTGGTTTTGTCATCCTGGTGTCTTTACAATGTGCCATTGCTAGGTAGAATAGTTAAGGTAAAGGGTGTCCATTGAGCATGTTCGGAGGTTCGAGCTATGGGTCAGGAAAGGGTGGTACACTGTGCATGTTCAGAGGTCCAGGCTTCTAGCCAGAAAGGTTGCACTTGGGTTGGCTCACCTACGGCAGGTGAATTCAATTCAGCCAATGGGGTCGACCAGAGTCATCAACCATGCCTCCTTGCCAGAGGACTGAAAAGGCAGGAGCCTGAAGGCAATCTCAAGACTTTTCTTGAGCAACTTCCCAGCGGGAAGACAGAGGTGAGAGACTCTGTGGATGCCTGTGTAAACCTGAAACTTATT
>PVJH01044767.1:0-12729 GCA_004026705.1 Nesogale talazaci | reverse complement strand
TCAGCCCCAGAGATAATTTTTTAAATAGTTTTTTATTCTGGGGGTTTACGTTTCAGATCATCAGTTTCGTATTCAGCAACTTAGACTAATTATCACACACCCCTCCCCCATCCCTCCTTTGACTTCTCTTCGCCCCCTTGTGGGTTGCCAGCTTCCCCTTCACCCAAGGGAACGCCCGTCTACTTTCCAACCATTTATTACCTCATCTTCCCTCCCTGCCCCTGCCTCCTTTGGTAACTTCCAAAATGTTTCCTTTGTATGAAAGCTTTTTTGGGGGGGAGGGGCATCACTGCTCTCCGGTGGTGGGAATAGGAGGCCCAGCCCCACTGCTGGAATTGAACCTCCGTCCCAGTGGGCCGCAGTCCCGCGCACAACCACTCTGCCACTGAAAGCTTTTTAAGATGCAAACTGCATGTATTTTTAAAAAATTATTATCATTGATGTACCTCTAAATCATAAATTTAATTTTGATGTGTTTTACGCAAAATATATTAATGACCACTGATAGGGATAACAAAAAACAGCCCATTCACCATCATTGAGTTAATTCCGGTTCATAGGGACCCGGTAGACAGAGATGAACTGCCCCTGCAGGTTTCCCAACGATAACTCTTCATGGGCATAGAAACCTCTTTCTCCTGAGAAGCAGTTAGTGGTTTTGAACCCCTAATCCTGTGGTTAGGAGTCGCATGCAGAGTCCATCACCAGGCCTCAGAGAGAGAGAGAGAGAGAGAGAGATGGTGGTGCATCCGTACTGTGTGTCCCATCCATCCTTCTAAACGATGCGCTTTTATTTGTTGACATAGAAAGACGCTCCCAAAACACAGTGCTGAGAAAGCTGCCATTGCCAATGATCCCATGCTGACCTCTGTAAGGTTTCTTTTGGTTTTGTTTTGTTTTTGGTCTTCATGGTAGCAGACAGTGTCATCTTTCTCTTGTTAATTGAGAAAAACACTCATAAAAAGATTGTATTGGGCTGAGCCCCAGCAGCATAGTGGTTGAGTGCGGAACTGCGACCCCCAGGGTTGGCGGTTCATATCCAGGAGCAAGACTGGGCCTCCTACTCCCACCAGGAGCCAGTGATCCCCACAAAAACATAACAAAAAACAAGATGATGTCTTTAGGATAGATGCCAAAATGTTTATAGGGTAGGGGACTCTGGATAATTTCCCTTCATCTTAATATGTTTTCTGTTTTAAAAAATATATAGGCATGTTATTAATTTTATGATTCCCCAAATAAAACTTATTTTTTTGGGGGGGGCATCACTGCTCTCTGGTGGTGGGAGTAGGAGGCCCAGCCTTTGCTCCAGTGGAGTCGCTGCTGGAATTAAACCTCCATCCCAGTGGGCCGCAGCCCTGCGCACAACCACTACGCCATCGGGGCTCAGCCCTTGGCTCATACAACTTTTATCACAATTCATACATACATTCATTGTGTCAAGCACATTTGTACATTTATTGCCTTCATCATTTTCAAAACATGTGCTTTCTACTTGAGCCCCTGGTATCAGCTCCTCGTTTTTCCCGCTCTCCTCTCCCTAATGAACCCTTGATAATTTATAAGTTCTTTTTACTTTGTCATATCTTACACTGTCCAATGTCTCCCTTCTCCCACTGTTCTGTTGTTCATTTTCCAAGGAGGAGGTTAGATGTAGATCCTTGTAATCAGGTTTCCCTTTTTACCCCATCTACCCTCCATCCTCCCAGTATCGCCACTCTCAGAACAGTTCCATTTCTTTAATGTCTTACTTCTAATTTGATTTTGCATTATTTTCTTTTAACAATGTTCTGGAGAAAGGGGGGAAATGGAGTGTTCTGCTGTTAAATACTTTAGGATGGAAATGCTCCTTTTTTTTTTTTAATACTGCCTTTGTTGCTGCCTAAGAATTATAATTCTTTAGCTATATACATCCTTATTTTATTTTAAAAATGGCATATCATTCTTAAGTAATAGGTAATTTATAAATTAGTGTCTTATTTCTTTGGGGGGACAGGGCAGTGGCTTTTGTTTTATTTTGTGCACTGCTGAATCCCCAGTGCTTAGAATAGCATCTGTATAATGAATATTTATTAAACAAATGAATGATTACATAAACTGACAGAGGCAGGAGGGAAGAGGCTTGGGAATCAGAAAACAGTCTAACTGCTACTTCCTCAGAATGCATGCCTAGCCCCGGGTATATTGTGGTGCTAGTCCAGTGTGATAAAGCCTCACTGGTTATTCATGATGTGCCTAGACATTGGCTTTTCTCTAAATCACATTTCCATTCTCTGGGTTTTTGAGCTTACAACTTCAGAGCCTTGTTCTGCAAACTTGTCCATCATCAAAACTGCTGAGTTAGACACATCTGCACATCCATTTTGTCTCTCAATCTGCCACAGTTTTTTAGGTCGCTGCAGAATCCCTCATTCCCTCTTTTAACCCGGTCCTTGTTCCTGGTCTGTCTCTTCTTCACAGTGCCACTGGAAGACTCTTTCTCGAAGAGTACAGATCTCTATGCTTACCCTGTACTCCCTAGAGACTCCTTTTGTGTCCCACCCCTCACCCTTTCCCTACCTGCTCCCCTCATCCTGTTTTATGTACATGTCCTACTTGTTCTGGTCCAACTGTCCCTGGACTTCTTTTCTGTAATGTTTCTACTCCCAACTCATTGCCTCCCAGCCTGGAATTGGTTCGCTCACTTAGAAGGACGTGGATTCATATCCTTATGCTCCGTCTTTGCCTGCAGGCACTGTCGGACCTGATGGTCTAGCCGAAAGACTGCTACTTTGCAATGGCTTTACTGAGTTCTCTTCTGTGCTTTCCCACAAAAGAAAAGAAGCCTGACAATCAAAGAGAAAGGAAAGACCAGTCAACCACGTTTCTTAGAAACACTCTAATATGGCGGTAAAATTTTTATCTTCAGAAAAGAAAGATGTGTGTGTTCTTTTTTTAAAGATGTTTATCTTTACTATCAAAAATATTTTAGGCTGAGCCCTGGTGGTGTAGTCGTTGTGCTCGGGACTGTGGCCCACTGGGTTGAAATCCAGCAGCGCTCTCCAGAAACAAGGCTTGGCCTCTTACTCCCTCAAGAGGGCAGTGATGCCCCCAAACAAACAAACAAACGAAAAATAATATTTTGGACACTTACGTACTTATCTCTTTTCCTACTTTTGAAATACTTTGGGGAAAGGCACTCAATTTTTGTCTTTTGGACAGGAATAGACTTTTTTTCCCTGTCTTTAAACCCAGTAGGGGCTCCAGGTAATTTTTGAAGTGAATTGATAGACAAAATCCTAAAACGTACAAAATGGAAACTCTGATAGTTGACCGATGAGATCTCAGTACCAGTGATCTGTGTCGAGGCTAATTTTGTACAGATTCATTGGGGTTCATTTTGTTCCTTCTTGCCACATTCCTAGTTTACAATATTGTTATCGGTGTTGGGGGTGGTGGTGGAAGAGATGGCAGATTTCTAAAATCCCAAACATTAATTTTTTAATTATATTGTAATCTTTTAAATTTTGAAGTCTAAATACAATTGTGTGCTGGTGGGGGGGGGTGCTGTATTTGGTTTGCTATAACTGGTCAGGATGGGATTTCCTGTAATGTACGTATACTGGTGTGCCTTCGTGAAACACACTTATATTTGAGTCGCCGGGTGGTCCACTAGGAATACCCGGATACCACAATGCTCTGAAAGCACCTGGTTCACAGTGGCGCTTGCTCTCGGTGTGGAGAGGCTCACCCCTGTGAAGGCCTGTGTTGCCGCATCCAGCGAGTTCCTAGGCACCCACACTCGTGGGAAATGTAAATGATCTGCTCATAGCTTACCATTTGTCCTCTGAACAATGTTTCCTAAATTACGTGTTTTGACTCTCTCTGTCTTTCAGGCTGGCATGGCTCTCTACAAGATTGTCCCTAAAAACCCTTACTACTTTTGGTCTGTGATGAGCCTAATTATGCAAGTGAGTATGACATTCAAAAAGGGGATGGAGGTTTGTTTCCAGCTTCTTATTTAGTTAAGACACCATTTTTAATGTCGCCTTCACTCTAGGTAAATGAGGACTTCACCTCTATAGCCAACTGCCTTTCTGCATTGGGGGTTATTTTTTTTGCTCTGAATTCTGTGTGGGTTGCTTGTATGAACACCGTGGACTGCATTTCCCGTGGACTTGGGCTCCCTTCTTAGATTGTTTAAGCCAATGTGACCCCCAAGATGTCTGAGATGTTTCGATTTCATGTTTGCCTTTTAAGAGAAGTACCCTGGCTTTGTAGTAAACAGATGTGGAACTGGGTGACCGTATTTGATCACTTCACCCTTTTGCGCCCATTTGCTTTTTTGTAGATTAGAGATGCTTAGCTCCCAGAGGGACTGTGAGAGCCAAGAGATAATGTGTATGGAAAAGCAGAGAAGTCATGAGGGGTTTCTCTCCCCCATGCCCTATGGCATTTTTTTTCTTCAAAGCTATATATTTAAATATTCCTACAAAACAACCTTATCACCTCCTCCATTACACTGAATACATTTGTCCGATCTGTGATTCCATTCTTGGAAACATTTTTCAAACTCATCAGTTTGGAGGGCCAACAGAGCTTCTCTCCTTTTTTTCCTCCACCTCTTTTACATCTCCAATCGCTGTCCTTCCATGTCCCTCCTCATTCACAGAAACAAAAAAAAAGCCCCACGGAGGGAGGGAGGGAGGTGAGTAAGGTGTGTGGGCAGGAGAGGCATGCAGCTTTTTTCCAAAAACTGGTGGACGGAGATGGCTGCATGAGCAGGTGAATTGTGGTAGCAGAATCAGGCCTTTTTTGTCACGCTTTCATGCTGTCTTGTCAGTACCTTTAATTCAAAAACTTGATTAGCAGTCTTACTTGTGGAACGAACTCCAGGTACAGTCCAAAAAAACCAAATTAGCACGGTTTTGATCTTTGATTTCATTTGATGAGATTATTTTGAAGTGAGGTAACAATGGTGTCCTCCACTGGCTTGACTGATGTTTCCTTTTGGGGTCATATGATGACATCATTAAAAATTAAAAAAGAGCATCATGTCTAGTTATCAGTAGTGGCCTTAGAAAAAAGTCTGGGTTACTTAGGAGCTGTTCTTTCAAAGCATGGCATATTTCCTCTCGCAACTCTGATTCCTGATCAGTCAGGACCCAAGGCACAAATTTTGCGCCGACCCTTCTCATTTCTGAATCATCCATACAAATGTGCTGAACTGAGCTCCGGAGACTCCCCGGTCTCTCCAGTGGTCTATTGTTAGTCTTGGAGCACACACACAAAAAGAGCTTTGCCGACATTTTTGGCCATTTGGGAAGTTAAGGGAAATCCAGAACAAGATTTGTCATCAATCAACATTTCACCCTTTTTGAAATGAGAAAAGCACATATCACTTGAGTTTTTCCTATAGCACTGTTCGTATAAGCCAGCAGTTTTCAACCTGTGAGTCACCAGCCCTTTGGGGGGGTCAAGTGACCCTTTGACAAGGGTTGCACGATTCATAACAATAGCAAAATTACAGTTAAGTAGCAATGAAAACAATTGTGTGATTGGCGGGTTACCACAACATGAGGAGAACTGTATTAAAGGATCGCGGCATTTGGAAGTTGTTATAAGCTATGTTCAAAATCACTGCAGCACTTCTCCTGAGCAAGGAACAAGATTTCACAGCCACACACTTTTCTCTTAAGTTGTCCCTCACAGAAACCCAGGTGTAAGCAAAATTGCTTTTACAAAAAATTCACTGTGACCAGAGAGAACCTTCCCAGGCACTGCCACTGGTTGCACTAACTCGGGTTTGAGTTACCCTATGCTCATTTGGGGTGGGGGATGCCTACTAAAAAGGCTTCACCCAGTGGAGCTTTTTCCCCTTTTTTTTTGAGGTGGGGGGAATCCCTTTTATGTGCTTAAGAACAAAAGATCTCAGAACGAGAGAAACTGCTAATTAGAGAAAATATCTGGGATTGGAACTCAAGAAAAGACAATCCCAACACTCTTTGCTGAACCTTCCTTTTCTCAATGGCTCAGGACGTTTGCCTACACTTCCCCCCATGAGTTTGTGTCTTAGTGAACAAGCTAATCAGAATTCACATTTATAAAAGAATGAAATTACCCGATGCCTGTTTTTCAGAAGAGTGAATAAAAAAGGGCTGCTCTGCTCCATGCTACCAGACCTGGTTTGAATTTGTTTCACTTGTATTTTAAGTATTGAGACTTGGTGATGCATTTTATTGCCGCACTATTTTTAAAAGGGTGGAGCTTTTGTAGGCTTTCCCCCTCAAGGTGAGCATTGGGCAACTCACCCTAAGCTAGTGCACCCAGTGGCATCACTTGGGACGGTTTTCTCCATTCACAGTGAATTTTTCCTAAAAGCAGTTTTGTTTGAATTTCTTTTTTTTTTTTTGGTAATAGCCAATTTAAGAGAATAGGGTGCAGCTGTGAAATTTTGTTTCCTGTTGGGGAAAAAAGTAGTTCAGAAACTGTAGCTTACAAGGACAGCACTATCAGAAAAACTCAATTGTACAAGTAAGTAGTTTTCTCATTTTAAAAAAGGTGGAATGTCAATTGATGGCAAGCCTTGTTCCGTCACAACAGTGCACCCGCTCACACAGCCATCTCAGTGCACCCCTTCTTGGCAAAAAACAGCATGCCTCTCGCCCGCACACCTTACCTGACCACCCTCCGTGGGACTTCTTTTTGTTTCTGTGAATGAAGAGGGTCATGAAAGGAAAGCGATTGGAGATGTAAAAGAGGTGTTAAAGAAAATGGAGGCTCCTACTCCTACCGCCGGAAAGCAGTGATGCCCGCCCCCCCCCAAAAAAAGAAAAGAAAATGGAGGCCCTCCAAACACATGAGTTTGAAACTTGTTTCCAAGAATGGAATCACAGTTTTGACAAATGTTTTAATTGTATGGAGAGATCTTTGAAGGTGATATGATTGTTTCATAAAAAAATTTAAATAAGTAGCATTAGGGGGAAAAATTCCAGGTTTTTGAGATACCTTCTTGTATGTCTTGAACAACTGTTAGGGGAACTTACTAAACTTTATCTGTAAAAGAAGCCTAATATTTACAGTGAAGGATTATAGTCAGAGGTTTAACAATGTGCTTTGAGATCTGAGCAGAATATCTGGCAACATTAAAATTATGTATATCACTTATTAATTTTAATTGTCTGTCTAAGATTACTCTAGGTAATAGTTACTTGTATAATTAGAAGAAACTGGCATTTTCCGTGTAAAGATAAAAGACTTTTCAAACAGCTGGTGCTACCCTTTAAATGTAATAAGCAGTATATGCACAGTGTCTCTATGTATTCCTAGAAAAATATATAAGTAACTTACGTTGAAAACTTGGGTCATACTGTGAAAGCTTGGTATTTCAGGAATGTATAAGCGCTCTAGTATATTTCTTGTAAAGAATCTATCATATGGCCGTCAGGTTCAGGTGAAATCTGTTTGACATAGTGTATTGACATAGAGATGATCTGCATGATCAGTACAGATAGTGTAACAAGGAATGTTGATTTTTTTTTCACTCCCTTTTTTCCATCTCCTCCTCTAGTCTATATCAGCTCAGGATGAGAACCTTTCAAAAACAATGTTTTTGCCCCTTGCTGAGAGAATGGTAGAAAAAATGGTGAAAGAGGACAAGATAGAAGCCGAGGCTGAAGTGAGTCTTTTAAGCCTTACCTGTGTATTGCATGATTCTGCGTGTAAATTGATGTTCTCTTCCAGTTAAGAGAGCCTGGGGTGGGCTTTGCGAGCTTGCTATTTAGAGAAGGCTGCTTCTGGCAATTCCTCTAGACCAGTGGTTCTAGGGATTGAGATCCCTTTGGGGGTTGAATGACCCTTTCACAGGGGTCGCCTAACTCATAATAGTAGCAAAATGACAGTGATGAAGTAGCAATGAAAATAATGGGGCTGAGCCCTGGTGGCGTAAGTGGTTGAGTGCGGAACTGCAGCCCGCGGGCTTGGCAGTTCAAATCCAGCGGCAGCTGGGTAGCGTCCACGACCACCAGAGGCAGTGATGCCCACAAAAAACAAAAAACAAAAAAAAAAGAAAATACTGTTTTGGCGGGGGCGTCACCACCACATGAGGAACTGTATGAAAGAGGCACAGCATTTGGGAAGATTGAGAACCCCTGCTCCAAACAAACTGGGCCAAAAAGTTGTCTCTTTTGAAGAGTGTTGCTTTCTATTTAAATAGCTTTTGAAAACATATGCATCAGTGAATGACTTTGTTTTTTTCGTTTTTTTAAATGAATGGCTTTTTTTTTTTTTGGCATCACTGTCCTCTGGTGGGAGTCGGAGGCCCAGCAAATGAATGGCTTTTGATGATTAAAAAGTTTATTTCTTGTTTTTCTTTTCCTGTAAGGTTGAACTTTATTATATGATCCTGGAACGTTTAGGAAAATACCAGGAAGCCTTGGATGTCATCCGAGGGAAGTTAGGAGGTAATTCTTAAAGTTTTCTTAGGCTTTTGTTCTCCTCCCTATTTAAGTGAGCATGACACATTGTTAAAACTGTTTTCCTCATACAAAAACATAAAGCTGTAATAAGTCACTTGTAATCATCTTGCCACATTTTTTCCAGACTCCTCTGTATTTTGACAATTTTTAATATATTTTTTTTAATTAAAAAAAAATTTTTTTTTTTTTTAGGCATCACTGCCCTCAGGTGGTGGGAGTCCAGGAGGCCCAGCCTTTGCTCCTGGGAGCCGGAATTGAACCTCCATCCCAGTGGGCCGCAGTCCCGCGCACAACCACTACGCCACCGGGGCTCAGCCTATTTTTAATATTTTCTAATAGAAATAATCCATAGCGTCTGAAAATTCAGGGAGTGTGAAAAATTATATGTGCGATCCCTAGCTCCCTCCTCAGGATCTTCTTCATTCACCGGTTGTGTCTCTCCTTCTACCATGTGTCTGTGGAGACCACAACATGTACCCGGATGGCTGCCCCAGAGCGTGATCTTATTCAATTGATAGGGTTTTTATTTTTTTCAAGATTGAAAAAGAAAATTTTTTTTAATTGTGAATATTAGCACAGTTGCCTCAGATCTTTTTTTTTTTTTTTTTTGTGGGCATCACTGCCTCTGGTAGTTGTGGGCGCTACCCAGTGCTGCTCCTGAGAGCCGCCGCTGGATTTGAACCGCCAAGCCCGCAGACTGCAGTCCTGCACTCAACCACTTACACCACCGGGGCTCAGCCTCAGATCTTTAATGAGTTAGATCATTAAAAAGGCTGACTAGACCAGCGGCTCGCAACCTGTGGGTCGTGATCCCATTGGGGGTCGAGTGACCCATTCACAGGGGTCACCTAAGACCATTGGAAATATGTGTTTTCCAGTGGTCTTAGGAACCGAGACAGCCCTCCTCTGTCCGTCTCCAGGAAGGTCCACTCCTGAGATACAGCTACAACACCCACTGACAGATAATGACTTTCCTTATGTAAAATACAGGAGATTTCTTAGGAGATTTACTCTCTAACATACCCCTTCACACAGATGACTGCACCTCTGCCTCCTCCATTTTCTTTTTATTTATTTATTTATTTAGGGGTATCACTGCCCTCTGGTGGTGGAAGTAGGAGGCCCAGCCTTTGCTCCCGTGGAGCCGCTGCTGGAATTGAACCTCCATCCCAGTGGGCCACAGACCCAAGCTCAACCACTACACCACCGGGGCTCAGCCCCCCCATTCCCCCCCCCCCCATTTTCATAGCTAGAATACCCTTCTGTGGATAGTGAGATTGAGATTTTCTGCAGAGAGTTCATCATGTAATGTTTAGTGGTCCTCGTCTGCTAAGCTGTCCTAAAAGGACAGAGTACATCTCATTTGGTCATAACTCTAACCCCTTGCTGTTCAGTTGATTCCCTATAGAACAGGGTCGAACTGCCCCCTACGGTATCCAAAGCCTGTAAGCAGACCGCCACGTCTTTTTCCTCTAGATTCCCTGGTAGTTTTGAATTGTCGACCTTTTGGCTAGTAGTTGAGTATTAAAACTGTGGCCCTGGTTTTTCTTTTGGAGCGGTTTGGGAAGAGTTTGATTTACCAGAGCTTTTTAAACAGGAAGTCGATCTTACTTTTCAGTTCCTCCCCTTGTTTCAGTTGTTTCAGGAGCCCTGGTGATACAACAATGAGCTACTCAGTGACTAACAGAAAGGTGGGCAGTTTAAACCCCACCCAGTGACTCCCAGGAGGAAGATGTAGTGATCTCCTACCGTAAAGGGTATACTCTAGATAACTATAGGACAGGTCCCTAATGTCACCTGGTGTCACTATGAGGTGAAAATCAAGCTGATTCCACACATCAACAATAACGAAATGTTCTTAAGGGCATTCAGCGTATCCCACATACCAGATCTTTAATGCCACACCTTGTGTATCCTTTGTATTTCACAGCAAAAATGATTATAAATTTTGGGCTGAGCCCTGGTGGCGTAGTGGTTGTGCGCGGGACCGCGGCCCACTGGGTTGGAGGTTCAATTCCGGCTCCCAGGAGCAAAGGCTGGGCCTCCTACTCCCACCACCTGAGGGCAGTGATGCCTAAAAAAAAAATTTTTTTTAATGATTATAAATTTTATTATCAGAAATGTGTGTATGTACACACTCCACTTCCCCCCAGCAAAATAATCTCTAATAAGTAGTAGTTTGTATGTGAGAGTGGTTCCAGTATCTGAGACTAACTAGGAGACATTTTCCTTCTGATTGGACCTTATTCAGTGTTTTGAGCAGAAATGAAAGCCACTTACCCTTTTTAATTGTAGAGAAGCTGACCAGTGAGATTCAGAGTCGAGAAAATAAGTGCATGGCTATGTACAAGAAGCTGAGCCGGTGGCCAGAGTGCAATGCCCTGTCTAGGCGCCTTCTCCTGAAAAAGTGAGTAGAAGTTCTGCATGGGCGATGACTGGTGTGGCATTTTTAAGAACTCACTGTTGGCTTTTGGTGTAGTTCTTCGCAGCTTTTCGGGCTACTGGGCAGTTGACCTTTGAACAACGTGGGACCAAGAGTGTCTTAACTTCCCACACAGTTGAAAAACCCATGTTCATTTTAATGTTGACCTGGCACAACACAAGGGTGCACTGCACTATTTCCCTGAGTTCCTATCTGTTGCGTTATTGCACTGTGGTGGCTTGTGTGTTGCTGTGGTGTTGGAAGCTGTGCCACTGATATTTCCAGCAGGGTCACCTGTACTGGACAGGATTCAGTGGCGCTTACAGACTTAAGATAGACGAGTCAGATGAATGGGGCTGACTTCTGAGAGATTAGCCACCAAACACCTTAGGAATAGCAAGGGAACCCTGTCTGAACTTGGCTGGAAGGTGAGCCCGCACACTGGAAGGTCCCCAAAATAGAACTGATGAAGAATCGCCTCCCGATTGTAGAGTAGTTTATATTAGATGCATGGTTGGAGCAAAGCTTTTCAGACTTTCATTTACTGATTGAACAAGTTTTCAAAGATTTTTTTTTTTTTAGCTTTCATTTATAAATCAGTGCTCATGAAAGGCCAACAAGAAATCTTGAGTAAATCTGCTGTAAAGATCTGTTTAAAGTGGAAAAAAAAAAAGATCTGTTTAAAGTGTTAAACATAAATGAATGGAGAGATAGTTAAGCAATAAAGGTGTCCCTTTAAGGACTAAGGCATTCAAGACTTGGTATTTTCTTTTTTCTTTATTTTTAAGGCTTTGTATTTTCTTTCTTTTTTTTTAAATCTTTTTTGGGGGACATCGCTGCCTCTGGTGGTCATGGGCACTACCCAGTGCTACTCCGGATAGCCGCCGCTGGATTTGAACCACCAAGCCTGCAGGCCGCAGTCCCGCACTCAACCAGGGTTCAGCCCAAGGCTTAGTATTTTCAATAGCCTTGTATGCATGTGAAAGCCGGGCAGTGAATAAAGAAAACCTCCAAAGAATTGATGCATTTGAATTAGGGTGTTGGTGAAAAATATCAGAAGAACTAGCAAATCGGTGTTGAAAAAGTACAGCCAAATGCTTCTTAGAAGTGAGGATAATGAGCTATTTATCTGATGGTAATTGGGACATATCGTTAGGGGGCATCTATCCCTGGGCACAGACATCAACTTGATAAAGTAGAGTCTTGGTGACAAAGGGGAAAGGGCCCCCAAGGAGCTTTATAATGGCGTTGCGGTCATGAGCGCAAACATGACAGTTGTGAGGAAGGCTGGTCGAAGTTTGTTCTGTCGATGCCTAAGGTCACTGTGAGTTGGAACCCAGGAGAAGGCATCTAGTAGCAGTGGCAGAAGCAGCCGCTGCGTCGTGAGCTCAGTGTTGGGAGCGTGCACTGAACAACATGGCGCCCTTGCGGAGATGATTATTGCTATCCAGCTTTTAAACTGGTGACTTGCCCCAGCTGTGCTCACTCACCACAGTCGCCACGGGCTGGGGGGTGGGGTGGTGGTTTCTGCATACACATGAAACCCCCCCCACACAAACACACACATAGTTGGAACCCATGTTGTTCGGGGGTCAACTGTGCATCTTTTGCCTTTTGTCCTTCAAGTTAGAGTGTTCAATGAGCAGTTATTCATCTTTTAGTAAAGAGTAAAATGATACTTCTGCTACAACAGCCCTAATTGTTTCTCACTTCAGATTAGATTATAAACAGAAGGTTATTTATTCATTAAATTCACTCGTGGTGTAAAAGAGAGGCTTCACTGTCATTTTTGCTTTTTTTAAATAAATTATTTTATTGTAATCGATCACAAGGATCAATAGAACCCTTCTC
>PVJH01044766.1:0-12812 GCA_004026705.1 Nesogale talazaci | reverse complement strand
CCTCATGTCCCCCAGAAACCATCTTTCTTTCCTCTGGGCTGTCCATCCAGTAGTGTTCCTGTCCTGATTCAGTCCATTTTGGGAGGTCAGTCCACATTGCTTCTCCACAATATGACTCCCAAAATGTCTTCTGTTGCTGTCTTCTTGAGTAAGGAGACAGTGAGACATAGCCTGTTGTTTTTCCAGTCCATTCTTTGACTCATTAGGTCCCAGCAAGGGTGTAGTCCTTTGAGCATCATGGGCCATTGTGGGGCCCAGGTAGCTCTCTTTCTCTTCTTCCCTGCCCACCTGTTTCCATGTGTGTGTGTCATGCTGGTCCCTCCCCACAACCTGTTCTCTGCCATGTCCACTTCCAGGGAGGAGGTCAATCTGGCTATGGTTGTGATCAGCCCTGTAGCACTCTCTTTTCATGAATTCTTCCATGTATCTAGACTTTGCTTCCTCAGAGTTGGGTGCTTCAAGGTAGGATCTGCATGTCCACTCTGGCTTCTGTGGAGAAAAGACTGGTACTCTTCCCCTTGGTGGGTTAGTGCCCTGCTCCCTCCATTATCCTTTCACTTTTGAACTCCCCTTTTCCCCTTTCCCCCTCCGCCCATCTCCCCTTAATGTGCTGCACCCAGCATGGACCTCCCAGGGTTTGGTCCACCCTCTTCCCCTTTCCCTGATTCTCAACCCAACTGTCATGCTATAGGAGGCTTCTCTTCTATACTTACCATACTGATTACACTTACCTCATGGGACTCATACTGTACTTCTCCTTTTGTGATTGACTGACTTTGCTTAGCATAATTTCCTCCAGTTCTTCCCTTGAGGAGATGTGTTTCATGTGCACATCAGTGATTTTGAGTGCGGCATAGTACTCCATTTTGTGTATGTGCCAGAATTTGCTGATCCACTCATCTACCGATGGAAATTTAGATTGCTTCCAACTCTTTCTGATTGTGAATTGTGCTGCAATAAACATTGGTGTGTATATCACCGGCTGCGGTATATTTCTTACCTTTTCTCGATATATATACCCAGTAGACAAGACAGCTACATCACACGGTAACTCAATTTCCATTTTTATTAAGTATCAGCAGACTGTTTTCCATAGCAGTTGTACATATCTTCAGGACCACCAGCAATGTAGAAGTGTTCCTATTTTGTCACATCCCTATCTAACATTTGCTGTTCTCTGGTTTTCTGTTTTGGGCTAGTCTCAAAAGTGTTAGATGGAATCTTGTGGTTGTTTTGATCTGCATTTCTCTGACGGCTAATGATCAGGAGCAGTTTCTCGTAGTTTATTGGCCATATGGGTCTCTTCCCTAGTGAAACTTCTTTTCAGTTCTTTTTCCCATTTCTTCAAAGGGCTATCTGTTTTCCTCTTTTTGCAGGCACAGAGGGTATTGTAGATTTTTGTAATAGGCCCTTTGCTGCACCTTTGCTAAAAATCCTCTCCCAATCTGCGGGTTGCCTAGCTACCCACTTGGCAAAGTCTTTTGACGCACACAGGTGTTTTATTCTTAGTAAATCCATTTGTCAATTTCAGTTTCCCTTGGATGGGTACCCTGCCCTATTGCAGTTAATCTTTGTATTTATGGGGTCAAGGTTCTTTGATTTTTCCAGATTATTTCACTAATGGTTTGGGGTTTTACTTCTAGGTCCATGTTACACCTTGAGTTTGTTCTTGTGGAGGGGGTGAGGTAGAGATCCTGTTTCATTTTTCTACATGTGACTTTCCATTGTTTCCAGCACCAGTTGTTAAATAGAGCGTCACCCTTCTACTTGATGCTTTCGGGGCCCTTGTCAAAAATCAGTTGGTTACACGCTAATGGTTTTATATCTGGGTTTTCTACTTCTTTCCATTGCCTGTTTATCTGTCATTGTGCCAGTAGAGTAACATGCTGTTTTGACCACTGTAGGTTTGTATTAAGTGTGAAAGTCAGGTAAAGCAAGCATTCTAACTATGCCTGTCTTGTTGAGGAAATCTCTGCTAATTCCGGGGTTCTTCCCCCTCTGCAGGCAATTGGTGGTCAGTTTTTCAATTCTCTGAAGAAGGTTGTTGGTATTTGAATCAAGATAGCATTAAACTTCTAAAGTGCCCTAGATAAAATAGACATCTTTAATATATTGAGTTTCCCAATCTATGAGCATAGGCTAATCCTTCATCAGTGTAGGTTGCTTTTGGTTTCCTATAGTAGGGTTTTGTAGTTTCCCCTGAAGAGGTCTTTCGTTTTTATGGTTTGATGTATCCCTAGATATTTTAATGTATTCTTAGCTATTGTGAATGGTACTGCCTTCCTGGTCTCCTCTTCCATGGTCTTGTCAGATGTGTACAGCAAACCAATCAACCTCTTTTGTTAATCTTGTATTCTGACACTCTTCCATATTACACTATTGCTGCTAGTAGTCTGGTTGTGGAGTGTAGCGGTCATGTACCTATGTCAATTTCATGATTGGGAAGTAGGGGTGAAGTCTAGCCTATTAATGTGGAGATAGCCATGGAGTAACCAATGAGACTTCTGTGTGGCCATGGCTTTCTGCTGAGAATTCTGGGAAGTCTCGCAGAATTTCCTTTGTGGAGATGAGAGACCATTTTTCTCAGTTGTTGGGAGTCACTCAACTGACAAGACAAGATGGCAGCATCTGAGGAGCTGGAGAAGAAGCCACACGGCCTAACCCTGATGGAACCAGACCTTTGAAGCTAGAGAAGCCACGTGGAGACCCTTGCCAGCTCTGAGTTGCTTCTGCCACCACTGCATGCTGTTGATGGACCCTGAGCCCTGGAAGCGATGACCCATGGGGAGATCCCTGACAGCGTCGGAGTTCTGCACCCACTGGCCTGTGACTTAGTGAGTCGGAAGGAAACTATAGACTGGTAGCAGGCATATGGGTTAATATCAGACTTATGACTTTGAACAGGACTAGGTTGGGATGCTTTCTCAATGTTCCATTCTTCTTGTATATAAACCTTACCCTTATATCCCTATGCATGTCTATGAATTTGTTTCTCTAGACTACCTGGACTAACACATGGAACTTTGGGGATTTTCAATATATTGAATCATGTCAATAGCAAATAAGGGCAATTTCACCTCATCCTATCCCATTTGGATACTTTTGATGTCTTTGCATTGCCTTATCTTATTAGCTATGACCACCAGTAAAATATTGAATAGTATTGGGGATAAGGGACATCCTTGTTTAGTCATCTTTTTTAATGGAAGTGGTTTAGTGTTTTTTCCATTGACTATGATGTTAGTTGTTGCATCAACTTGAGAAACTGTCTTTCCATTACTATCTTCCTGACCCTCTTAATCAGGAAAGTGTGCTGGATGTTGTCAAATGCTTTTCCTGCATCTATAGATGTCATCATATGGTTCTTATAATTTATATTATTAATGTGGTGTATAATATTGATGGATTTATGAATGTCAAACCATCCCCACATCCCTGGGTTAAATCCTAGTAGATCATGCATTTAATATACTTTCGCATTCCACTGGCCAATATTTTGTGAAGATTTTTGCACCTATGTTCATTTGTTCTATAGTTCTCTATTCTTGTGGGATCCCTTCCCTATTTGAATATTAAAGTTATACTGGCTTCATAGAATGACTTTGGGAGTTTTCCATCTTTTTCTCTGCTCTGAAAAACTTTATGAAGGATCTGTGTCAGCTCTTCCCTGAAGGTGCCACCTTTCCATCATGTGGCAAGTGTTTTGTGGTCCTTGTCTGCCCCGTGTCATTTCTGGGGGACAAAAAAAGGAGTAGAGGAAGGCAAGGTCACTGGCACCATTCACCAAAAGGTGCTGCATGTCCAGGGCTCCACAAGTCCCAGGGCAAGTGTGGCCCAAACTGGGGGGATTGGGAGGTGTAAAGGTGAGTAAGGAGAACATTTACAGCCATGTTGGTAGGCATGCCTTTTACAGTAAGTCAAGACTCAGTCCTTGGTGGCTGCCTTGTTTTCCAGAGAGTACAGCAAGCCAGAAAAGTTGATATCACTTGTGCCAGTGGGAAAATGTGCTTAATTACCTTGCTTCTTGGAACAGGAAGTGGGTTGACCTCTCTTGGCTTCAGAAAATCCCAGTTAAAGACCAAGCTACAGGGCAGACTACTACCTTTTGTGTTCCAATAGTACCATCAGTGGAAGTTCTTCAAGCATAGTTTGTACCCTTCAGATGTATTTTCTGGTTAGGAATTAATGACTTTAACTTAAGTTGAATGTCTCCTTTCTTCCTAAAGTTGTTGTTATTCATTTTATTACCACCATTTTAATAAATTTAATCTTTTATTTTCTTTGCCAGTTGGAAATCTCATATTTAAACTTAGTAATATATGCAACCAGATAAAGCATTTTGAACAATGCACATGGGTATATGTATAGTTTATAGTACTTGGAATACGTCATAAACTAGAAACTACTTATAATGGGGGAAACTTTTTTTGTTGTTTCAGTAGAGGCTACAAACTGCAAATAAAGAGCATGAATGCCAGTGGAAGTGGTGCACATGGCGATGGGAGACTGCCTACAGTAGAAAGAAACTTGTGGACTTCTCTTAGTATGGAGAACATGCTAATTTACCATCACTAGACTGGTAATATTCAGAGAAAATACCTAGCCAGGAATATTATGGATTAATTGTCTAATTGGTTAAGGTGATGTGCTCTAGATTTCTGCCAAGATGTTGGGGTCAACATGGTGTGTCACAGACATATTGGATTTGCTGAGAAGATGCTGTGGGTCAGGATATTGGGTCATGGACATATTGGCATTGCCGTCATCATAGCATGGGTAGTCATGGTACAACAGTGAATTGTCAGAATTGCTGTTTAGATAATGTGGGCTGTCACGGTTGGTCCTGGATACATTGGAATTGCTGCCAAGATAATAGAAGTCATCATTAAGTGCCATGGATTCATCTGAGTTGAACTCAACAAGTGAGGCTCAAGATTGCTGTAAGAGAATGTGGGTTGTAATGACAAGTAAATCAGACGTCAGAATTGCCATCTAAATTCCGTGGGTTGGTGTGTGTCATTATGGCGAGTCCTGGATTTGTCAGAATTTCTGTTAAGACTAAGTTGTTCATCATGGTGGGCATGGATGGGTTACAATTGGGACCAAAACGAAGTGGGTTCTCACAATAGGTCATGGATACATCTGAATTCCCATTAAGATGTCGTGGTTTGTCAAGGGAAAGACTTTTATAAAGAGACTACAATAGAACTCAAGTTGGCATGCTCCTCAGTGGTATACTGAGCATGTTCTTCATACTCAGAGAAGTCCACAAGATTCACAGTGCAGTTTGTTTGCTTATTTATAAATAATGGGTAATTTGAGGGAAGATTCCATACTTTTACACAGACAATATACACATTGCTTTTTAATTAACCATGCTCTTCTCCCAATGAAACCAGCCATTTTTTTCGACCCTACACAATATTTTTTAATAGCAAAGTATAAAAAAGTTGCCATATTGGAGGGGGTCTCACACTTTTTCAGCATGCGAACCACTTATATGATGAAATCAAAATTATCCACCAATTACAAAAATCAAAAACATATATTTTTATTTATTTATTTAGTACATGTATTCACAAATGGGGTTGGCACAGTTGTTTGCATATGCAGTTTACACCTAAGATTGCATCTGATTGGCTGTACAATAAAATGATGGAATTGATGACAGGTTTATGTCTATCTTATTAATATCATGCTATCAACCCACAGTACCTTTCAGATTCACTAGCAGATCATGATCTACATATTGAACAGCTCTGGCATAGTCTATTTACACATATACCTGAGGGTTTAGGGATTGTGTTGTTGGTTTAAAAAAGTATGAGATCGTGTTATTTATGTAAAAATACAGTACATACTATATAAATATGCCATTCCTCATCAAAATTTTATCCCTTTATTCACATTTTGTTGAGATTCCTTAACTCAATCAGACAACTTTCCTTTAGTTGGTGGCATGCTATTGTATAAAGAGCTTTCTTTTCTCCTCCATTTAGTTATCAATCTACTTAGAAATACACGTATAATAAACAAAGTCACAAGATAACCCACCTCACAAGTATAGTAGCCGAAATTCTGTAAAGAGATGATATAGCATCTCTGCAGAGAACATCATTAGTTAATACTTTCAAACTCAGCTCCTTCTCTTCCTGGTTAACAGAACACCTATGTTGCTCCAAAAGCAAGGTGGCCAGCCCTAGGGGAAGTCTCATGATTGGTCTCAGCCAATATGACTTGCATTTTTTTTTTACAGTTTTAGTGTAATATTATTGACATATCACACAGTTCAATAGTCCAATCATATGAGATATGCAGTTATTATGACAATTTTAAAACATTTGGATCTTTTGTGTGCTCGTTTTTGTTCCATACTTATTCTCTACCATCCCCCACCTCATGCCCACTCCTACCAAAATCATTCCTGCCATGCGCTAAGAAAATTACTAATCTAGTTACTGCTTTATAGACTTACCTATCCTGGAATTCATAGAGTGAAAAAAACATACAAAAGAAAAAGTTCAATGTAAAAAAAAGCAGAAAATATCAAAAACAAATTCAAAATCACTCGCCTTTTAAAAAGAGTTTGGTTTTGGGCTGGTAGGCAGCCTCTAAGATCATTCAGTCATCTCTGATCAATGGAGTACGTGGACTATTCCTTCTGAAATTTGTTTCTAGAAGAACAGTGGTTTCTCCCTTGGGAGTTGGCTGTTGTGTTCTGGGATCATTGGGAGCAGTCAGCTACATGGTCGTTCAGCAACCCTGGATAACTTGGACGTAAATCCAAGGCATGTCAGCAGTCACTTATATGAGCCTGAAGGTGATTCCTCCCTGGTCAAACCATCAGATGAAAACACAGTCCTAGGCACAGGTAGTCTGCCACCTCATTAGAGTCCCTGGGCCAGATATACCTGGGGAAGCCTTGCCCAGATTCTGGACCAATAGAAACTGTGAGATGAAGACTGTGAGTGTTTTTCATCACTGAATGCTGTAGTAATTTGTTATTGCACTGCCATTGAGTCTATTCTGACTCACAACCACCGATAGCATAGGAGAGAACTGGCCCACAAAGTTTCCAAAGTTGTAAATTTTTATGAAAGCATACTGCATCATCTTCTTCCTGCATGAGTGGATTCCAACTGCCAGACTTTTACTAAGCAATCCAGTGTGTGAACCACTGTGCCACCACGGGCCCCTAGTTTGACATAACAAAACATGGCCTAATCGAGAATATTATTCTGCGCTGGCCTGTGAGATGGCAGGGCTTCTGTTATGGTTTCTAGGAAAGATTCATGATGTCAGAAAAAGTCCAAGGAGAGCATCACTTTCATGTTCAATTCTTCGCTTCGGTCGGGAAGCCAGTGCGAGGGTGTGTTGCTTGGAGCCATGGTTGTTCTTTTGAAACCAGGTGTGGCAGTCATCTGCTTATGTTAATTTGATAATTGAAATGTAGGGGTGGAGTCTGGCCTGTTAATCAGGAGAAAGCCATTGAATATCTGATGAGGCCTCTGTGTAGGCATGGCTTTCACCTGAGACTCCTGGGAAATCTCGCAGTATTTCCCTCGTGAAGATGAGAAACTATCTTCCCCAGTTGTTGGAAGTTAGTTTCAGAGATGATTAACCACAGGCAACAAGATGCAACCTCCGAGAAGCTGGAGGAGCCAGCGGAGAGACCACTTGGCTTTGCCCTGATGAAGACAGATCTCTGAAGCTGGAGTGGCATGCTGTTGACGGACCTGAACCCTGGAAGCGAGGAGCCATGGAGAGACCCCTGCCAGTGCCAGAATTCTGCACCCACTGACCTATGGTTTCCTGAGTCGGAAACAGACTTTATAGACAGACTTCGGACATATGGGTTAATACTGGACTTATGACTTTGAATTGGACTGGGCTGGGATGCTTTCTCCATGTCCCTTTCCTTTTGTATATAAACCTTTTCCTTATACCTAAATGCGTGTCTCTGAAATTTGTTCCTCTAGTCTACCCAGACTAACTCACCAGGACATACTTCTGATGGTAATGCAGGAAATAGTGAGAGTAATTGGGCCCTAAAGATACACATTTTTCACTCTTGAAGTGTTTGCTATGTGGTCCTGAGTGAGATGCTTTACATGGATTGTCTTCATAAAGAAGAAAAAGTCAATTGTGGATTATTCAATATGAGTTTCAATTTCATATCATTCCTTTTGTATTCAACAACTTCACTTACTCACTGCCATCTCGATTATTCCTCTGTGGGTTTCTGAGCCCGAAACTTGGGGGAGGGGGGAATAGAACCTTGGCTGATGGTTTCCAACTGTTAACCTAGCACTTAAGTAGCAAATGCAAAACAACTCTGCCACCACCAGACTCCCTAAAATTCTGCTGAAGATAATTTAAAAATGGATGGGAAAATATATCTACAGGGAGCTGCCAAAATCCAGGCAGGATTCAGAGGAGGAAATGGAATGAGGGGTATTATTATTGTTGATAACACATCAATCTTACTTAAAAGTACAAGGATCAGAAGATGTTGACTTGAGTTTTACTTATGTGCTTTATTTATATGCATTTGACTGTGTGTATCATGACCAATGATGGATACCATCGTGAAGAATGAGACTTCCAAAACATTTCATTGTACTGATGCAGAACCTGTACACAGAACTGGCAAGAGGTCAGAACAAGAGAATAGTGCTTGGGTTAAAAACAGAAAAGATATATGTCAGGGTTATATTGCTTAATATACATATTCCATTTGCATGCAGAGCATATAATCCTAGAAACTGAATTACTTGAAGAAGAATGCAGCATCTGGTTTGCAGGTAGATTCATTAACGACCTGTTCAGAGGACACAACTTTGCTGAGAGCCGTGGGGCACTTGCTGAGATAAAGAGTAAAGTCTGCAACATGGATTATAACTCAATATGAAGGATAAAAATAATCATTTTACATGGACAGGTAAACATCATGATCAATGGAGAAAAGATTGAAGGTGTCAAGGATTTTAGTTTACTTAGATCCAATATCTATGTAGCCCATGGAAGCTACAGTCAAGAAATTAAATGTCATGGTGTACTGGAACAGTCTGCTACACGAGACCTCTTCCAAGTGTTGAAAACCAAAGATGTCACTTTGTCCACTAATACTCACCTGACCCAAGCCACAGGGATTTCAGAAAGGATTGGGCACATTCAGTGTGGTATGCTTGTAAAGAAAACACCATATTTTCAATCAAATAATTTGCATTTTATAATCCCACGAGAACTATGGAAAAAAAGTAAGGATTGATGTACTTGAACTATTGTGTTAGTGAAGAATATTTAAAGTCCCACAGATCTACAGAAGAATAAACAAATCTTTCTTGGAAGTGGGCAGTAGGGTCCTCAGAAACCAGGATAAGACTTCATCTCATGTATTCGAGGCATGCTGTCAGGAGAGACCAGTCCTTGGAAAAGGACACAAGTTTGGGCAGTGAAAAGGGGAAAGTTCTTTACAAGATGAATCAACAGTGGCTGCAACAGTGGCTGAAGCATAATTATGGTGAAGATAAAGCTGGACGGGCACTATTTCCTGATGCTGTATGCAGAGTCCCTGTTAGTGGAAGCCAATCTAATAGCAATGAAAAGGAACAGCAATTGAATAAGCTTTGCCTGGGGTATTAAAAGCTTGCATGTGGGCATCTATGATGACAACAATTGATCTAAACTCACTCGGCACCAATGAAAATGAAGGAAATAAAATGCTCAAAGAAAAACCTAGTTGCAAGGACTAAAAACACACACAAACCTCCTTGAACCTGAGACAAGAAGAAATAAATTAGGCCCAGCTACCACTACTGATCATTCTGACCATGAATCATCACAGTAGAAACAGAAAGCCCTGAATCCAGTAATAGTTGAATGTAAAACGACACGAAATTTCCTTAGAAAAAAAAACAGGAGTATGGGACAGAAAGGGATTAGAGGAACCCCAGAGACTGTTGCCTTCAAAAAACTTTTGAACTTAGAACTATAGGAATTCCTGGAGGCCACCTTTCAGGCAATGAATAGACTGCTGTGTGAAATAAACAATGTGAACTGTGAATAGCGCCCTCTTTTCAATAGCCATCTCTAGGGGGGTCACATGGTCAACACATACCCAAAAGGAAGATGAGAAGGCAAACAGGGGAAGGGAAGCAACATCAATGGAAACATAACTAACAGAATGGGAATAATGGCAACGTCGCACTATTGTGGAAAAGAGTAACCTCTGTCTCAGAACAATTAATTTCAGAAGTGTGAAGCAGAAATCTAATTTTTTGTGTAAGCCTTCACCTAAAACATAATAAAATATTATGAGAAATATGAATTAAAAGATAATGTCAAAGACCCCTGGTGGCACTCTGGATGAAGTGTTGGACTGATACCTGAGAGACGGATTCCTGTGGGTATAGTAAAAAAGACACACACATGTGTGTGAAGATTTGGAGATCTTTGAGCCTCCCAAGATGGCTGATGTGACTGTGAAATGATGTGAACAATTTGGAAAATATTTTCATGAATCTGAAAAAGGAATGCAAACAGTCTGTAGAAGGTAGAAAACACAAGGAACTGGTGTCACCTCTTATAACCTCCAGTCCTGCTGAAATCTTGACTATGCCCTGTAGGATTGATTTCAGATTCCTATCCTGCAAATTGATAAGGAGTTAAGATGTGTTGTTTCACGTCACCATAATTGTGATGACTTCTTACCTGGAGGACTTGCATGCTGATCAATGCCTGAGGGAAGAATTACCTTGAGTAAGGTAGGAGTGCATGGCCAATTATTGTGGTTGCTGTCAAGAAATTAAACACTTGCAGAAAATTGAATTGGCAAGGGTTGTGCTATAGATGTATTTACAAAAATGAAAAAGCGTAGTTGCTGGAGATGTTTATGTGCAACCAAGTGGTCTATGGGATTTGATCCTGTATTTTGGAGGGCAGGGTCATGGTTTCATGGTACACCCCAAGGATTTGGAATAATAACGTGTTTGGTGCTTCTGTCCTACATCTTAGATTTTTGATTAGCGCCTGAAGACATAGAGACATTCAAGAAATCACCAAAGGTGCAATTTATCTTTAAGTGCTTGAAGCAACAGAGGAAGTAGGAAATTTGAGAAAATCAAGGTGAATGGAAAGTGCAACTAAATGCCACCCAGAACAAATGTCTATTTTGCCTTGAGACCAGAACTGGTTGGTGCCCAGTTACCATGATTGAACAGTTTGATCAGAGATTCTATAAACAATCCCAGAACAAAGGGAGTAAGATGAACAGCAGAAATTCAAATGGACTCCAGACGTTCTGTGGATTCAGAGGCTGAATGAAGCACAGAAACTATTGCAAATAGATGAAGTGCTTGGGCTGTGTAACAATAGTTGGAGGCTCCAATGAAGTGCCTTGGAAGAAAGGCCTGGTGATCCACTTACAAAAGCCGAGCCATTGGAGTTATAAAGACTTATTTTAGAAATATGCTCATGAACATAGTAATATATTTCACAAGGACAATGCTCCACCTAACCCACCAAATTTGTTTTCCACCTTTGAAAACATGGAGGTTCTATGTCCATTCTGTGAGGGCTTGTTCAACATGGGTGAAGCATCATTGTTGGGGTTTGGGGCTTGAGACCCTGCCTTGGTTCTGAAACCCTTTGTTACCAAAGTTGCTAGGTTCTACTCCTCCTTTTATTCATGTGGCATAGTAATTGAGTATTGTGCTGTGATTAGCCAAGATCCACAGTTTGAAACCATGAGTGATTGGCTCCTTGAGAGAAAAATAAGGGCTCTCTACTCCCAAAAAGAGTTATAGTCTCAGAAACTCACAAGTTTCTGAGTCTCAGAAACATAAACTCACAATTTTACCCTGTCCTATATGTTCTCTATGAGTCCATATAGACGTGCTGGCAGTGAACTTGTCCATATTAATGTGTGGTGTGTATGTGTGCTAACTATACACTCTACTGCCCACTGCTATTCCCAGGCAGAAGATTCCATTCCAGGCCTCCTGGAGTCATTGAGAACCTCAGTCTGATCACCCTTGTTCACTAGCTGCCCCCCCCAGCCTTCCCTGTCTTGCCCCTCTCTACTCTGGCCACACCCCTAGCCCTCTGAAAATGCCCATGGGTCACCCTTACAACCACTCTCTCCCTCATTCAGTCTATGCTCCCCCAACCCACCAATCCCACAGGGCCTTGCCCTGAGACCAAGACTGGAACTTGCCCCCACCCCACCTTGCCCCTTCTTATACAGGATTGTGTTTTCCTCCCAAGTGTCTCTGTGCCTGTTCTTGCACATTCACAAGTGAATGAGGAACAGAGACAAAAAAGAATGAAAATGTTCATCCTTTGACTATATCTGTCCATGTTGGTTTGGAGAATTTGCCTCATCTGCTGGTCAATAAATCCATTCAAGAAGGCTTCTACTATAATATTATGTGTGTGGGTGTGTGTGTGTGTGTGAGAGAGAGAGAGAGAGAGAGAGAGAGAGAGAGACACTGCACATGCTCAACTCTATATGGGGGAACTGGGATAATAGAATTGGATTTTGAACACTGTGGGGGCACTTTGCTTAATACAAATGGCCAAGATCATGTATCATCACGTATTACCTACATGTTAGATTTAAGGCTCAGATATATGACCTCCAGGAAAGTAATGTTCCATTGCGGTTGACCAACATAAATACAGTAGGATTTAAGAAACAAAGGGAGAGAGCTTTCAACCAATAGTCAACTACATAGATGCTCAGTTTGAGTGCTACTCCTAGAGGAACTGAAGTTGAAACACAAATGTAGCCTTTAAAAGTTTGATGAATC
>PVJH01044765.1:0-12894 GCA_004026705.1 Nesogale talazaci | reverse complement strand
GCCCCCAATAAATTTATTATTTTTTAAAATCATTTGCAGGTGCTGGGTGGGCTTCAAAGCAGTGATTGACTTAAGGTCCTCAAGTATCTGCATTTTAAAAGAGCATTCTAAGTGCTCTGATGTTAGAAATTCAGGTTGAAGTTTGAGATCAATTACTTGATTCTGGTAAATTTACCTCAGCTTGGGCTGAGCCCCAGTGGCGTAGTGGTTCAGTGTGGGACTACAGCCCACAGGCTTGGCAGTTCAAATCCAGCAGTGGCTCTCCAGGAGCGAGCCTGGGTAGCTCCCACGACCACCAGAAGGCAGTGATCCCCGCCAAAAAAAAATTTACCTCATCTACCCCCACCTCCCTGTTGACATTTTTTAAAGTTTTACTTATTTTACAGAATGTGTCAAGAGCAGCTCTTTGCCTTTTGACGTACAATGGCCTCATCATGTAGAGGGAGCTTGCATCTAGTTTTTGCCTTTGTGAGTTGCCTGGGTGTAACGCTGTCATTTACCTTACCACAGTCCTTCAGTCTATAAGTTTGAAGTTGGTTTTTGTATGTCCTGAACATACTAAGTAACATTAAAAAACACTGATGAGATTTGAAATATCCATGATGATCTTTTCTTCCTTACCCACTATTTGTAGTTTTATCTCTATTATTATTTTATCCTTATCAGTTCATTTTTTTTCTGTTTGCTGTTTCTATTAGGTTTTCCAATTTGCAAAGCACAGGAATAAAGGCAGAGATAAGAACTGATGCAAGGGTTTATAGGGGAGGTAGGGATAGGGAGTGGGAGATAGTCTGTTGGAGGAGATAGGGTGTTGGAGGAGCAAACGGTGTATATGGGAGGGGGAGGAAGTACTTGCTAGAACTGAGTAACTAGTAACATGTGGTGGGCGGTGTACTTAAATTGATCATGGTAACCATTGTTTAATTCTTTTTTTCATCATTTTATTGTGGGCTCACATAATTCTTACCACCATCCATCCATCCCTTGTGTCAAGCACATTTGTACATTTGTTGCCATCATCATTCTCAAAACATTTTCTTTCTACTTGAGCCCTTGGTATCAGAGCCTCATTTGTGCCCTTCCTTCCTCATGAACCCTTGATAATTTATAAATTATTATTTTTTCATGTCTTACACTGCCCGATGTCTCCCTTCACCCACTTTTCTGTTGTCTATCTCCCAGGCAGGAGGTTATATGTAGATCATTGTGATTGGTTCCAGATTGTTCAGTTCTTCTTGAGGTGTTTAAACTTTTGAATTGTGTGATATGTGGATTAAATGCCAATAAAACTGTTAAAAAAAATCCTTCACTGAGGCTGAGCCCCGGTGGCATAGTGGTTGTGTGTAGGACTGCGGCACACTAGGCTGGCGGTTCAAATCCAGCCCCAGCTCTCCAGGAGCAAGGCTGGGCCTCCTACTCTCACCAGAGGGCAGTGATTTCCCCTCCCCCCCAAAAAAAAAAAATCCTTCACTACTTGGGGGGAAAAGAAAACACTTGTTAGAATTATACATGGAATCACAAGGTTAACAAAGAAAAGGGTTAATAAAACAGGCCTGAGACCGCTAACTTAAGCAAAACCTGCTTGCAAGGTTGGCCCTTTTGGTCTGGATTTTAGGAGTGCTCCCACCATCCCCCGATAATAATAGCTCACTATGCCTTAGTTATTTATGCAGAAATAGGATGTTGAACATCTGCTTTTCCTTTTAGGAGCCCAGAATTTTGGTACATGCTAGGCAGTGCTTGCCTCCTTGGCCAAACTCCATTTAAAACCTTGGGCTTGAGTATCTAATGGACTGCCCTGGTGAGCAACTTTTGACATGGTACAAGTTGTTGCTTGCGAGTGACTCATATCTTGGTGTGAGTCCACTGTGAGAACTCTTGGAAGCTTGCCCTGCTTTCTCTCAGGATCTTATCCTATTTACCTTTTCCTGTTTTTACTTTGTATCTGTTTCACTGTAATAAGTCATAGCTGTGAGGGTCTCAGTGAGTCAGAATTGACTTTATGGCATTGAAGGCATTGAAGAGTTCTATACCTTTCTAATGAAGGAAGGGGACGCTTGATACTTTTGCATCAAGAATTACCAAGGTCAAGTAAACTGCATATGTCTGTCAATCTAACACATTCTTGATGGCAAGCCAAATTGCTATAATTGAGCCGATTATAAATTGTTTAAAAATACTAGGTGAACCCTCTCCTTCTGTGTAGGTCAAAGGTAAGGAAGCAGATTATGGATTTGGGAGATGTTCTTGTTATGTGTCCTTGAGTTTGTTCTGGTTTTTAGCAGTTTATGTACATCAGAATGAAACACTCCCTGTTCCTGCACCATTTTCCCAGTCATTCCTGTTTGTGAAGCCAATGTTATAACCAGTATATCAATCCATAATATAGGGAGATTCCCTCTTTTTCACTGACCCTCAACTTTAACAAGAATGATGTCTTAGTCCAAGGACTGACTGGTCTCTCTTCTGATGATGTGTCCAAAGTACAGAAGATAAAGTCTCGCTGTCTTCTCTTCTTTGGAGCACTCTGGCCATACTTCTTCTAAGATAAATTTTTATCCTGGTTGCCCATGACATACTTAAAATTAGCCAACACGGTGATTCAAAAACATTCAGTCTTCAGTTTTACTTATCCATTGTTAAGCTTACACATGCAGATGAAACAGTTGAGAATACCATAGCTTCTGACTGGCACAATTAGAATTGTGGAGAGCAAATAAAATTGATGCTAGATGTTCCAGAATGTAGTTCCTCTGGGTTGCCGACTAATATATTTTTCTTCTTTAAAAAGCAGAAAAGAAACACCTGAGATACATAGATCTTGTCTTAGTATAACTTACATTTTCTGAATAACTTCCATACATGTAACCTCAATGTTAGCTAATTATATGCAAGGAGAACAAAAAATATGGGGTACACTGTTCATAATTCCTGTGAATACTAGCCGGCTCACATAAACAGAGAAGGAATTTATTGGAAGAATGGTTTGTGGTAGCTCAGAATCCAGGAAAGCAGGAGAATCAAGCTTGAAAATTTTGCAGGAGTAAGAAAAGTTAGATGTGAATTATATGTCAATAAAACTTTTTAAAAATTTTTTTTCAAGAAAAGTAAGAATCACTGTTGAGTTTATCCTCCACCAAACCTGTTTGGAGCAGACTCCAGAGAAAATACCACTACTATGGAATATTGCATACCTTTCTTGTGCTGTTTGGTGTGACTTCAGATTGAAAGTCCAAGTGATAGCAGTCAGTCTATAAATGAATCTGAAGATGGAATGTCTTCTGATTTCTGTAGTGTGCATACAAATTTTCATTGTGATTTTTCTTTTGTGTATCCTAAAATCAGTAATTTGAATTAGTATAACAGGAAACTAATAGTCACTAGCAATAAAAGACTGAGAAGAATATAGAAAATATAGAAGCATGACAATTTTCAAGCGTTTTTGTCTCATCGACTGCTTTTTGCCCTTGCAGATTACTGAAGGCCCCAGAGAGGTTGGTGTTTTTACTAAATTGAAAATTGCTGTAGTATTTTAAATAGCTATCACGAATCCATTAGATGTGAACAGAAAAACAAACTCATTACCATTCAGTTGATTCCAATTCGTAAAGACCCTGTGGGAGCAGAATTGCCCCTATGGGTTTCAAGACTCATACGGTAGTAGAAAGACTCAGTTTTCTCCTGAGGGTGGGCTAGAGGTTTCATACTTCTAACCTTGTGGTTTACAGCCCAGTGCACCACTGCTGCGCCACCCAACTGCGCCACCCAAAAAAAGGTTTTTTAGTTTTTTCCGCATCGCCGCCCTGCTGGGAGTAGGAAGCTCAGCTTTGCTTCTGGAGAGCTGCTGCTGGATTTGAACCATCAACCCTATGGGCCACAGTCCCACACAACTACTGCACCACCGGGGCTCAGCTAAATTTTTTTTTTTTATTTAGGAACACATCTTTTTAAGTCTTATGTCAGATTTCAAGGACAAAGAGGGCAATGTTAATAATAATTTATAAAGTATTGCGGGTTAATGGGGAGGGGAGAGCAGGGGAAGAGGGGAAAGGATGGAAAAGCCAATACCAACGGCTCAAGGGAAAAGGCGGATGTTTGGAGAATGATGACAGCAGCAGACATGCAAAGGTGCTTGGCACAGTATGTTTATTTATGTATTATGAAAAATGATGGGGGCTGAGCCCCGGTGGTGTAGTGGTTGTGCGCATGACTGCGGCCCACTGGGACGGAGGTTCAATTCCAGTAGTGGGGCTGGGCCTCCTACTCCCACCAGCAAAGAGCAGTGATGCCCAAAAAAAGAAAAAGAAAAATGATGTATGAGCCCCTAACAAAATGATTTTTAATTTAAAAAATGGGGGCAATATTAAATGATAAAAAAGCGTTTGTTACATAACAAAATTTACTGGGATTTTGCAGCAATCTCAAATATGAATATATTGAAGAACATACCTCAAAACGTGCTGTGCAAAAACTATTACGCCTGGAGAAGGAATTGGCAGTACAAAGAGAGATTTACACTGCTCAGAAATATGTAGATAGAGAAAAACAAAATAAATCCGTGGATCAAAGAATTTTTAAGTATAGTGTAGATATAAACATAGAAGTCATAGTTTTAAACTAATGGATGTCTAATACTGCTTATTCTGTGCACCTATGTATTCTTTTTGAGCATGTTCATGAAATGAACATTTTATAAAGGCGATCTGTGTAGCATGCCATAAAGCAGATGTCAAATACAAAACCTAGATCATGTTCTCTGATCCTGGTGGATTTCACTTAGAAAGTGGTCATTTTAGACTACATAGCAGAAATCTTACTGCCTTTTTCTAACTCTTTGTTTGCACTTCCCAAATAAAACATCATCACTTTAATCCTTGCCTCAATCCAGTGTCAGTAATTAACTGCTTTATTTATTACGTGTTGTTAATGAAGTGTTAGCACAAGGTTGACAGGTAAACCCATCAGCAGCCCTGATGGAGAAAGAGGAGGTTATCTGCTCCAATGAGAGTTACAGCCTGGGAAACCCTAAATAGGGTTCCTTTGCCTCAAAATGGGCTTGGTGACAGTGGATTATTTGCTATACTAAGTAAGAATAACTTGGGAGTGGAAATTCCTTCCTTACTCCTTTTGTGTTCAAATCTATTCTGACTACACCCTCCTAGAATTTTTGGACTTTTTTTTTTTTAAGGGAGCAGGGGAAGGGAGATAATTTTAAAATTTTAGCAGAACCAGTGTCACTAGCAATTTAAAGATAAAAGGGATTTCAGGAGGCTGACTCCGGTGGTGTAGTGGTTGTGCACGGGACTGTGGCCCACTGAGTTGGAGGTTCAAATCCAGCAGCAAGGCTGGACCTCCCATTCCCACCACCAGAGCGCAGTGATGCTTCCCAAAAAACAAAACAGAACAAAAAGGCATTTCAGAATTCACCAAGTACTGAGTTACTTGAAACAAAAATGTAGTTCTTGAGGACAGTCCATTTTCGGACAGCAGTTGTCATATGTGATCATAACCATTTTCTCCCTTTTACAGAGGTGTCTACTTGCACTTCTTTACCGTATCCTAGCACTTTCCAGTTAATGTTTTGTATTTCTTTTTTTTTTCTATGATTGTATTGGGGACTCCTACAGCTCTTATAAAATCCAATACATCATTTGTATCAAGCATGTTTGTACAGATGTTGTTGCCATATTCATTTCCAAATATTTTCTACTTGTGTCCTTGGTATAAGCTCCTCTTTCCCCTCCTTTTTTTTTTTTTAAGTAAATCATTGGGGGACTCATACACCTCCCATCACGATCCATACATACATCAATTGTATGGAGGCCACATTTGCACACTTGTTGCCATCATCACTCTCAAAACCTCCACTTGGGTTCACAATATCAGCTCTCCATATTTTCCTTCCCCTCCCCCAATGTTTTGTATTTCTGTAACTTATTTTTAAAAATAATTTTATTGAGGGCTCATACAACTCTACATCCTTAGTGTCAAGCACATTTTTTTAGTATGTATTTTTCTGGGTTTTTTTTAAATCATTTTATTGGGAGCTCATACAACTCTTAACACAATCCATCCATACATTCATTGTATCCAAAGCACATTTGTACCTTTGATGCCATCATCCTTCTCAAAACATTTTCTTGGGCTGAGCCCCAGTGGCATAGTGATTGTGCGCGGGACTGCGGCCCACTGGGTTGGAGGTTCAATTCCAGTTCCCAGGAGCAAAGGCTGGGCCTCCTACTCCCACCACCTGAGGGCACCTGATGCCTAAAATAAAAAAAATAAAAAAATTTTTTTAAATAAATTTAAAAAAATTTTTTTTCTTTCCACTTAAGCCCCAGGTATTGGCTCCTCCTTTTTCCACCCCTTATTTTTCTGTTTTAATAATACAACACTATGCACATTGTCCTTGATTTGATTCTGGCTCAGAGTAGACCTGTACAACTGCCCCTTTGGGTTTCCAAAGTTGTAAATCTTTTTTTTTTAATTAGATATTTTTATTGGTGACTCCTACAGCTATCATCACAATCCATACATTCATCCATTGTGTCAAGCACATATGCTGTCATCATCATTTTCAAAGCAATCGCTTTCCACTTGATCCCCTAGTATCAGTTCCCCATTTCTTTTTTTCTTTTTCTCTTTAGTTTTAGGCATCACTGCTCCTCTGGTGGTTGTGGGAGCTACCCAGCCTTGCTGCTGCTGGATTTGAACTGCCAAGCCCGTAGGCTGCAGTCCCACACTTGACCACTTACGCCACCTGGGCTCAGCCCCAGTTCCCCATTTCTAACTCCCTCCCTTCCATGCCCATCCTCCCTGACTAACCCTTGAAGAGTTATAGGTTATTATTTTCATATCTTATATCATCCTCTATTGTCCCTCACCCACTTTTCAATTGTTCATCCTCCTTGGAGGGTTTTATAGATAGATGGCTCGTGATTGATTCCACCTTTCTTCCTCCACCCCACCCTCCAACCCTCCTGATATCTCTACTCTCATTGTTGGCCCTGAGGGGTTTATCCTGGATTCTCTGTGTTTTGGGCTCATATCTATAGTAGTGTGCATGTTCTGGTCTAATCCAACTTGTAAAGTAGAAATGAGAGCATAATAGTGGGGAGAATGAAGCACCAAAGAACTCAAGAAAAATTGTGTGTTTATAGGTCCTGTACTGCACCCTGACTGGCTCATCTCTTCCCTTTGACCCCTCTGTAAAGGATTGTCTACAGATGGGCTTTCATTCTCCATTCTGTATTCCCCTCATTCACATGATAAGATTCTGGACCTTTGATGCCTTATACCTGATCCCATCAACACCTAATGATCACACAGGCTGGTGTGCTTCTTCCATGTAGACTTTGTTGCTTCTGGGGTAGATAGTCACTGTTAACTTTCTATTGAAAGGAAAGAGGTAAAGGTTTGAGTCTAGGAAGGGAAAACAAAGGAAAAAGACCAATGTTAACACGCTCAAAATACTTTGTTTGATAGGAATTTATATCAAATAAATTATTTATTTTAAAAAACACTTAATAGAAAGTATTTGATATTAAAGGATAATAAATATTCAAGTCAAAGGGAATGGTCTCAGAGCTTACATTTGAGCACCTGATGTGCAGAAGAGGCATTGGATGACGGCGGAAGCCTGAGGTCGATTTGCAAGGCCCCTGCGTGGATGAAGCCTCTGATGAGGTCCCTCTGAGGGGTAGTGGAGGGATGTGAATACCCACCTTGCTCTCAGACTGAGCAATCCTAAAGGGAATCCTCGCAAGTGCAATTGGTGTTGATGTGATAACCTCTCATTTGATCTCCCGTTTGACCCATTTGAAATCTAATACTCCCTGCTTTTTTCTGAATTGGACTTTTTTCCTCTGGTTTATTTTGTTGGTGGTCTTGCGTGTGCGTTTTCCAGTATATGAAGTTCAGAGTGGGTGAAGCTATAGAGACAGTAACTGGATTGGGGCTTGCAGGGTGGGGAAGGAGATTAGAGATAAATAAGAATGAGCTATTAACTAATAACCAATATAAGAGGGGAGAAAATGAACTGGAACTGATTATAGTGGTGATTATATCTTTTTAATATGGCTGAACTATGGAGGTATATGATTTATGAACCACATGTCAAGAAAACTTGAAGTATTTGTGACATAAAATAAATTTACAGACCAATGAAAATAATTATATAGTTTAATTATCATGACCCAAATTTAGGAGTCATTATTTTCTTTTTTCTTTTTTTTTTTTTTTTTGGCATCACTGCCCCGGTGGTGGGAGTAGGAGGCCCAGCCTTTGCTCCTGGGAGCTGGAATCGAACCTCCATCCCAGTGGGCCGCAGTCCCGCGCACAACCACTACGCCACCGGGGCTCAGCCCCAGGAGTCATTATTTTCAAACTGACAACCTTGCAATATTATTTTTGCTTTAAAGTATTACAACTGGCTTACAAGTATAAATAATGCAACCAAAAAACCTCAAAGAAATACTTCACCTTTTTTTCCCAGAAAAGGTTATGTTAATTACCTTAATTTAAAATCCTCTACCTGTAGTACATTTGACTCTGTTAACTTTGCAATACGGTTACTATATGTACCCAGGGTAATTGTGAAGGAAATAGATATTTTGAACCTTCTAGGTGTTGAAAGAATTTCTGGTACCATCTTTGCTTGAGAATGTTACCTGCTCCATCAGGCACCTGATCTAGATGGCGGTTTGGGTATTGCTGATGGTCCCTCTGTGCTTTCCCAACTATTGACACTTCAGTTTTCTGTCTGTCTCCACAGAGTGGCTAGTGTACTTGCATAGCTCATTTGGTTATCTCGTAGAGTTTACATACTTGGTGTAAATAAGCTTGTCATCAACATTTATTTATATCATCCAGATTTATTATGGCATTTACTTCTTCCTGGGTCGTCTTTTCACTCCTCTCTGCTAGAATCTTATAAAGGTCATCATTTACATCTAACTTCGTAAATGATTTAAGAAGTTCTACATTTGAAATAGATTTTTGCTTCCTTAAAATTAAACAAAATTCGGGCTGAGCCCCGGTGGTGTAGTGGTTGAGTTCGGGACTGTGGCCCATTGGCTCTGCGGTTCAAATCCAGCAGCAGCTCTCCAGGAGCAAGGCTGGGTAGCTCCCACGACCACCAGAGAGCAGTGATGCCTCCCCCCCCCCCCCAGATTTTAAAAATTAAACAAAATTCACTTTGGCAGTGTGGGGAGTCTGGTGCTTATGGCTCTTGGCGGTGGGTGTCTTTCTGCATGCTGAGATGGACTGACCCTGGCTGCAACCATGGGCGTGAGCCTTGGGACACTTGGGAGAACTGGGCAGTGTTTCTTTCTGTCAAGCGTGGGGTCGCTGTGGGTCGGAACCGACTCTGCACCTAACAAGCTGCTCTTAAAAACAGGTAGGCAGGCAGCTGTACACTTCATATAATATATCGCCTCTTCACTAGTGGCAATTTTTTTATTCAAGAATTCTCTGAAATGGGCTGCCCCTGGTGGCACGTAATGGTTGAGTGCGAGACTGCGGCCCACTGGCTTAGTGGTACAAATTCAGCAGCAGCAAAGCTGGGTAGCTCCCACGACCACCAGAGGGCAGTGATGCCTCCCCCCAGAAAAAACAAACAACAAAAAAAGAATTCTCTGAAAGCATTATTTCTGACCAACATTTCTTATAGTTTCAGCTTCAAAAATACGGAAGTACAGCCAATTCTCTTCATTGATTCTGCAATCCTCCAGGAATAACCTGTTGGTTGGAATTTGGTTGAATTTATAAATTTATAAATTATTTCAAATCTTTGCTTTTCAGTTTGCATATCTATATTAATTCCAGTTTGTAATCCTTTTTATCTCCCATGGTTTTCAGCTGATCTGCCATAGACCTGGCAGTTGTTTAGGATTTTGTGCATACCAAGGAAATAGACCATCTCATGTAGGCAGGGCGAAGTTTATACTTACCTCTGTTCTTGTTACTCATCAATTTTCTTTCTGATTCTGGGCTCTTTCGTACTGGGCAGTGTTACCAGGTATAAGGTATTAATGAACGTGAATTTAGTCAGCACATTTAGTTTGCTACTGTTTGTACATAAATTGTGTGCTTTAGAGTCTATGACTTGACTTAATAAAATAGATAGTAATTAGAAAAAAGAAACTGAAGATTGGAAATTGGGTTTGTTTATGGAAGGAGTGAATAATAAATTTGTGACCTTTTTACATATTGACCCTTTTTAGATTTGCAAATAAATTATTGTATGCTTTAATAGGTTGGGTTTTTTCTCTCACAGGCTAAGGAAATTTTGACAAAAGAATCAAATGTGCAAGAGGTTCGTTGCCCTGTGACCGTTTGTGGAGATGTTCATGGTCAATTCCATGACCTTATGGAACTCTTCAGAATTGGTGGAAAATCACCAGATACAAACTATCTATTCATGGGCGACTATGTGGACAGAGGTTATTATTCTGTGGAGACTGTGACTCTTCTTGTGGCGTTAAAGGTATGTGAATAATACTTACTGATTTTTTTCCTTTAATAGTTGAGTGGTGTGCATCTAGTGACTGCGTTTGTGTGAGCACATGTGTGATGGGCAACCTTACAGTCTTGGATTGGGGGGTTTGAAAGATGTGGACCAATATTTCATGGAACATATTGACCAGTTAACATTGCAGTTTATAAAGTTATGTTCTTCAACTAGTTGTTAAGTACCGTCTAGTGTCTTTAAAAGCTTACAAGAGGCCATCTAAGATATAACTGAGTTTCATCACTTTTTTTTAACAATTTTATTGGTACATAGTTCACAATCAATGGATGGTTACCTTTTAGTTTAATTTTGCTTTTAATTAATCATTTTTTCTGGGGGCTCTTAGAAGTCTTATAACAATCATCAATTGTATTAAGCACACTTGTACATATGTTGCAATCAACATGTCCAAACATTTTCTTTCTTCTTGAGCTCTTGGTATCAGCTCATCTTTTTCCCCTTCCCTTCCTCACCCTTCCACTCTGGGGAATATTTAATCAGTTATATATTATTTTGTGTGTGTGTGTGTTTTACACTGTCCATTGTTCCACATTTCTGTTATTCATCCCCCTCTGGGAGAACCTTTTTGTTTGTTTGTTTGTTTGGGGGGGCATCACTGCCTTCAGGTGGTGGGAATAGGAGGCCCAGCCTTTGCTCCGTGGAGCTGGAATCGAACCTCCATCCCAGTGGGCCGCAGTCCCGTGCAAAACCACTACGCCACCGGGGCTCAGCCAATTTTGTTTTTTTTTAATTTTATATATATATATAATATATATATATATATATCACCCTTAGTACTTTGCTCCTTTAAAAAAAATCATATGTATGATACCCATAGTTGTGGGAACAGGTCTGGCATGTAGGGAAGTGAGGGTGACAGAGTCAATTCAATCATGCACACAGACTCTGGAGACTGGCTCGAAGATGCAGATCTCACTTTATTACAGCTTTTGCAAGTCTTATATACATTTCATTGATAAATCAGATAACATCTTTCACCTACTTCCTGGTTTCCAAACATTCTTATAGGTCTGGGTTTGCAGCATGAAAACGGTTGGCCCACACTCTAGGTAGGCTAGGTGCTATGTAGATGAGGTATAGCTGGGCTGAGCCCCGGTGGCGTAGTGGTTGTGTGCGGGACTGCAGCCCACTGGGACGGAGGTTCAGTTCCAGCAGTGGGGCTGGGCCTCCTACTCCCACCACCGGAGAGCAGTGATGCCCTCCCCCCTCCCCCACCAAAAAAAAGAGGTATAGCTAACTGAGTCAGACATCCAGTTGTCTTACAAGACTATTTCGTCCAATCACATTACAGGGTCAACCACCCAATCACATGACAGGATTTTACCATCCTATTACATTATAGGATCTTAGCTGTTACTATGGGGAAGTTAGAAGCATTCTGATAGACTGTGTTTCTGAGGCTAAAGCAGAAGGTTGCCAGATGAGCTGGCAAGGGGTCTTACTTTACTTCAGGATGAGTTTTTCCAGGAGTATTAGAAGCACAGGATACCCAGCACCTTTGACTTGACGCAAGACCGGAATATCAGGGAGACTTGGAATCGTGGCTTCCAGCTACCTAGAGGTGCAGATACCCAGCGGTTTCAAGACCACTCCAGGAGACACAGCAACATTCTGCACTTCCTGCACCTTTCTCCCAGATCCACAGGTCCAGCCAGGAATGCCCCCCCACATAGTCAACAAGGACTTTAAAACAAAGATGAGAGTGAACGAGGCAGAAAAATTAAATAAATGAGAAACCAGAATGGATAGTGAACATGTTCATGCATTGTTAATCAAATTTGTATTGATACTGCTGAATGGGAACCTCAGTTGTTTCATAAACTATCACCAAATATACAATAAACATTTTTTAAAATGAAAATAAATTCTTGTTTTAGGTAAAGGGATGACCAAGCAGTAAGAATGCAATTACATTGCACTTAATCATTTACTTTTATTTACTTTACAATCTGTTCCATTTTAGCCTGTAAAATAATACGAAGAGGGGGCTGAGCCCTGGTGGCATAAGTGGTTGAGTGCAGGACTGCGGCCTGCAGGCTTGGCGGTTCAAATCCAGCGGCGGCTCTCAGGAGCAGCACTGGGTAGCTCCCACGACCACCAGAGAGCAGTGATGCCAAAAAAAAAATGGCGAGTAAATTTCAATTCACAGTGACCCTGGAAGACAGACCATAACTGCCTCAGGGCTTGCAAGGCTGAGAACCCTAACTGATACAAGACTGCTGTCATAGCTTTCACCTGTGGAGCAGCTAGGGAAAGTGAACGCTGATGTTCTGCTTAGCGACTGAGGTTAATCACTGTGCAACCACGGCTCCTCTGAATATTATCATAGACTGTACAATTTCTATAAAGGGGGATGAAAATGA
>PVJH01044764.1:0-12797 GCA_004026705.1 Nesogale talazaci | reverse complement strand
ATCCCTACATCTGAATTTGGAAAACTAATGTGTTTGTGCGTGTGTTTTAGATGATAATTCTACTGCTTTAATCTCAGATCAGATCAAAGAACAACATGCATAACCTCCAACTAAAATCCATTTGTAACCTAAACAGTGAAGTGGTTCAAGAGAAGGCTCTCTCATCACAGCTCTTTTGGGAAAGTGTATCTGCACTTTTCTTCTACCTTCCTCAGGAGTCAGAGTCACCATCACAATGGCTGAGATTCCTTCCTGTCCCCGTATGGACGGGACATCAAGGAAGAAATCGTGATTCATTTCATCAAGACCCTGAATCATGATGGAACATGGAAGGACTCACCTAGGATTCTTCATTGAAGTTTCTCCCATCTGTCACAGACAGTCCAAAGGCCCAGAGTTGACATCCTTTCAGTGGGATCACCTAAGCACTGCCCACCACCTGGGTGTGGCGCTCTGCCCCTGGTTCCTTTATCTCCCCTGGGGCCTGCATCCAGGTGCAGGTTTTTTAGGGAAGCACCAACAATATTATCCCATTCCAAACCAGCACACTGGAGGCAGGGACACAGGAATCACAGGAAGGAAGTGGCCGGTTGAATCCTTGGCACGAAGCAAAACGCATTTGAGCTGTTGAATGGAAAGCGGATTTGCTTTGCAAACCTCCATCCGATCCACAGCACATTTAAAAGAAGGAGAAAAACAAGTTGAGAATGGTCAGCAAAGACACAATCACAAACACAGTCGCAAACAAAACCCCAGCAAATCTGCTACTATTGAGGTGATTCTGAGTCCCAGGGACCCTGTGGCTATAATATTTTCTTTCTCTTTGATGAGATACGTGTGTCTGCTTTTTTAAGTAGATGAGTTTTTTATTGTGAATTAGATGGGGTGGGGGGGCTACATTTCAGATCATGGACTCTGCATTCAACAGTTCAAACCACTCATCAAGACCCCTTCTCGCTCTTCTAACCCACCTCTCCTCCCCTATTTCTCTTCTTACTCTTATGATGCTCTCCTCCCTTTCATCCAAATCAACACCTGCCAGACTTCTAGTCTGTTGTTTCATCCTCCTATCTATGCCCGCCCTCCCTTGGGAGTCCTCAAAGTCTTTGCCTTGGTCTTCCTGTTCATTCCTATAGCAGTGGTCTCACACCTCTCCTCAACAAACTTCACTCTCTCTTTCTGGAAGCAGATGACTGGGTGTGTCTCCTGTTGTGCCTCTGGGGAGATCTGAACTGCCAACCTGTAGGTTAAGAGGAGGGCACAAATCACTCGCCCCATGACTAAACATTTAGAAAGATATAGGAAGAGCACCAGAAGTTCGTCATTAAACATGTGGAGGTGGAGGCAGCAGGATCACCCTACACCGAGCAGCCCACCCAGAAAGTCATCATTCCAGTCTCTGAAGCACAGGCATTCCCTGGGCTGCACATGAGATTCGGTCCTAGTTTCTTTCCCTTTCCTCTGGAAGTAAGACCAAGTATATGTGATTCTCATTTAGTTTTTTTTTTTTTTTTTTGGGGGGGGGGGTTGGCAAAAGGAACCCTGAGAGCATAGTGATTACAAAGTTGGGCTGTTGACAGTGTGAGATCATCAGTCTGCTCTTGTGGGGGGGGGAGAAATGAGGTTTTGTCTCCCACAAAGAGGTGTCATCTCAGAAACCCACGGGGGCAGTTCTACTCTGTCCTATGGGGTCACCGTGTGTCACAATGACCTCGATGTCAGTGAGTTTGGTTTGGGGTTTCAGCCCTGGTGGCACTAAGATCAGGGGTGCAGACCTACCAGCCACTCCTCAGAGAGAGCTCCAGCGGGCTGTTCCCGAAAAGATCCACAGTCCCCGGGAGGCCCTCTTTCCCCAACCCTTCTGATTTTTGTCCCTGGGTAAGCGCCGCCCTCTGAGCTCACAGGGTGGAATTCTAAGGAATTCGTTCCTAGTGCCATTGTTCCCTTTGGGAAGCTGCCCGTGGTGGGGCTGCAAATAATGCTGAGGGGGTGAGTTCTATTCTAGACCTGGCGGATCGCTAAGGGGAGTCTCCTGGGGTCTACCAGATTGTGTCTCCCCCATGAACTGGTCACTTTTAGAGCTATGTTCCCCATTGTCTCCTCCACACAGGACCTTTATTCTCAGTTTGTTCCCACCGGCTGCGCCCTCCCCCCTCCCATTCTATTTACCAGTAAGTAGGTTTTAATAACCTTCCCGGGCCTCTGACTGATCAGCGATTAAACTCCAGATCCCTAACAGGCCTGCGATTCAAACGCACTAGCTGCGCCTTCGGGGAGCCCTGTGGCAGTCTGCTTTCCTAGAGATTTACAGCCTTGGGAAGCCTGTGGGCCAGTTCAGCTCTGTTCTCCAGGTCCTTGTGAGCCAGCAACGTTTTGTTTTAAAGGGGGACCAGGGCTCAGACTATCCTGTGATATACATCAGGTGCCTTTTATCTGTCTGGGGCTCCTTCTGAAGGCCTTTATGAAGGTTTTTAAGTTTACATGAAAACAATCAATTCAGCCTGAAGAAACCTTGCTTTCACCCATTGGGTAGAGAGTAGATGGTGGGTGGAGGTGGGCTGAGGAGACTACATGGCTCTATACGCTGCTTATGGACCCTGGCGGAGTAGTGGCTTCTGTTTTAGGTTGCTAATCACAAGGCCAGCAGTGTGAACCTAGCCCTCCGAGGGATAAAGATGAGGCTTTGGGCTTCTGTAAAGATTTTCAGCCTCAGAAACCCAAAGGGGCGGTTCTGTGTCCCACGGGGTGACTAAGTGTTGGAATCGACTCAAGGCAGGAATTTGATTCTGTTTTTGTTTGCTTGAACCAGGGGTCCTCAAACTTTTAAACAGGGACTCAGCTGACTGTCCCTCAGACTGTTGGAGGGCCCGACCATAGTTTAAAAAAAAAACACAACCAACTATGAACAATTCACTGTAGGACCCGGGATGAGTTAGCTGCTAAGCAGGACAGCAGCTGTGGCAAAAACACCTGAGGGGAGCCCCGGTGGCGTAGTGGTTGTGCACGGGACTGCGGCCCACTGGGATGGAGGTTCAATTCCAGCTCCACGGAGCAAAGGCTGGGCCTCCTACCCCCACCACCTGAGGGCAGTGATGCCCCCCCCCCCCAAAAAAAAAGAAACAAGCAAAACAAACAAAACAAATAAAACAAAACAAAAAAAAACACCTGAGGGGCCGAATAAATGTTCTCGGTGGGCCACATGTGGCCCGCAGGCCATAGTTTAAAGACCCCTGATTTGAACAGTTTATTGGCATTTAACCCACAATTCGCACAATTCAATAGTTTAATGGTTCTGTTTAAATACATGGTCTTAACAGATAGAGGAGGAGGGGATTGGGTTAGGCACTTTCAAAGAAAGTACCCTCCCTAATAACAGCATCTAATAACAGGCTAGATAGAGTTAGCAGTTTTAGTTCAAGGGTAAATTCCTTATGCCCCTGTAGCAGCACCCCCTGATCCCACCACAGGGCAGCTGCATGAGCAGACTAGGCAACTGGTCAGATCAGGGCTTCCCTCTTTGGGGGAGATTAGAGAGGAGGGTCTCTGCCCTTGATTCCTATCGACACAGCTTCATTCTGTTACACAATGGGCAAATTCTCTACAGAAAGTCAGTTTTCCCATTGCCTCTGGGGCACCAGGATGTAGAAAGGACTCTGTCTTATTCACTTCTGCACTGGAGGTCTTTTAGAACAAATTTCAGCCAATTCCTTGCACCTGCTGTGCGGCCTGAAGTCAGCTTTGCCAGGGCCCCAGGCTTCCCATGTTTGGAATAAGGGACCAGAGCTAGGATATTTCAAGCAGTTTTTGCTGTGAGCCTTTGAAGCCTCTTCTTAATAAAAAAGAGAGAGCACTGCCACGCAAGCTGAGGGATTCTGGGTAAGCCGCTTCATGTTTCTGAGTGTCCGTTTCCTGTCTGTCAACAGAGGACATGAGGTTGAATCCTTGGCATGAAGCAAAATGCATATGAACTATTAACTGGAAAGCAGATTTGCTTCCCACTAAAGGGAACATGGGTAGAGGCCTAGTTTAGAGTCTCCCAACATTCTGTCATGGATTTGCTGGCCATCAGTCTGAAGAAGTGTCCAGATTCAATGGACAACTGTTTGAGTCCAGACTCAGAAGTGACTCTCTGGGTCAGATACTGTAGCTTATTCATCCCGTCTGTGAAAGCGGAGTGACATCAATAAGAACACTGGCTTGCCAAGGTTACTTGGAGAATGAAGTACTGGTGACCTGTAGAGGTGTCAGCGCAATGCCTGGCATTCCATAAGTTCTCAGGAAAGGCCAGCTGTCAATCCTTGCAGGAGGAAAAGGGAATATATGTGAACCTACACCCATACATGTACCAATACACAAATATTGGATATTTATGAAAGTCAAGGCTTCCCACCAAAGGGCACAGTATCTGCATCCTTCCTGAGACACATAGAGTCAAATGATGAGATGAAGGACAGAAAAGGAGGAGTGATTGTTAACTCTTGCAAGATAAAATTCATGAAGGCTTTGAGTTTTCTTTTGAAACGGTGTTTTCTGTACTGAAAGGCATTTTGAACAAAATGAAAAAAAAATGTAGACTCAATTAATGGGACACATATGCTCCGAAGGATCTCCAGTGCTGGGGTTGGTGGGATGAGACCCCTTTCTTCCAGATTCACAGTTATATAATAGTAGCTGGATAGCAGCTTCCCACTAAATCCCAGAGGTCACTGGGAGCTATATGTCCCACTGGTCAAAAAATACTGAACCGCCAGCTCTGAAATCCCCCACCCAACGTGATGTTTTGTTATTCGTACAAGAGGGGCTGAAAGAACACTTTGGCTTGGGAGGGTGTGGGGGAATTCAGCCCTCATAACTAATCGTGAGTTTGGTAGGCATAACTGTACAGTGAAGATATAGATAGATAGATAGATAGATAGATAGATAGATAGATAATAATAAAGTCATAGAGAATAGGAGAGATGGGAGAGAGAGAGTAAAATAAAGAAGTCAAACACATTTCATAGTAGCATGCTTAGGTCAGCTCCTCTTGGTGGTACATGCAGAGGTGGGAGATGAGAGGGCAGGAGAGAGCTGTGAGTAGATTTCATTTCTAACCAAAGCTTATGTATCATTGGGGGCATGCAAACCCTCTGATTACAGATAACAACCTATGTCATTGGAAGGGGTTGCAACATAGGCAATACAAGCACTAGGAGGGGGGTGACCTGGGGGTGTGCACACAACAGTAAAGGGAGGGAATGGGGGTACATATGTGGCAAGATGGGCAGACCCTAGACTCAGTATCGTAGCCTAACCTTAGTCATCCTTGAGTGGTCCCGGGCTTGTCTTCACTCCTTCAAGGGGACAATCTCAGAAGGGAGTGGGCCCTCCTTAGGCCCTAAGGCTTAGTCTGAGTCAGACGGTACAGTCTGGGGGCTCTAGAGGGCTGATAGCCTAAGGAGAATAACCTCTGACCCACTTTCAGTGACCTCCCAGAGTACCGTCATTGACCTTGGGTAGCAAGCAGCATCTTGGGTTTGGGGGAGACAGCTTGGGGGAAATCTTTCTGTATCCCACAGGAGGGGAATGTGGGTAAAGGCCTAGTTTAGAGTCCTGGATTTGCTGGTCATCAGTCTGAAGAAGTGACACACTCATCTTTTCTCTTGTGCCGGGAGCCTCTGATACTGGAGGAGATTAAACAGCCATAAGAAAACCCTTCCCCATCCAGTTGATGGCAACTTACAGTGACCCTTTAAGGGAAAGTAGAACTGCCCCATAAGGTTTTGTTGACTAGAAATCTTTTAGGAAGTAGACTACCACGCCTTTCTTTGCTGGAGCAGCTTGTGTGTTTAAACTCCTGACTTTCTGGTTAGCAGATAAGCACTGAACCACTGTGCCACTGGAGCTCTTTGAATGAAACTAGAGCTGTCCAATCCATTCACTCATTCAACGAATATTTATTGAGTGCCCATCTTTGTTCTAAGTTCAGAGATACAGCAATAAACAGAACAGGATCAAACAGAACGCAGACTCTCCCCATACAGCCTCAGGAATAAACACTAAGCAAAGTCATTCAGGCACGTGGCCTGCTGCTTGGTGATGGGTGCTAAGGAGAAGAATCAAGCAAGGAAGGCTTTTAGGGACTTCTGGAATGGGTTGCAATTTTAGATAAGATGGCTGGAAGAGGTCAGACAGAGCAGGTGACCTTTGGGTAAAGAAAGGCCTGAAAGAAGCTCAAAAGGAAGTCCCATAGATAGCCAAGCAGAGGCAACAGCAGGTGCAAGAACAGCACGGCCAGTTTGGCTGCAACAGGGATGGAGACTCGCGGGTCTCAAGAAGGGGTGTTTTTATCCCATGCCCCCTAGGGGACCATCTGGCAATGTCTGAAGAGATTCAGTTGTCACTGCTGGGGGCAGGGGTGCTACTGGCCTTTAGTGAGGAGAGATCTGGGATGTTGCTAAACACCCCAGAGTGCACAGGAGAGCCCCCACTAACAGGACCCAAACTCCAATAATGCCGAGGCTGAGAAAGATACAGCTCAGAGTTATACTGAGGAAGAGACAAGCCCTAGGGAGTGGAAATGGCTAAACCCTTGGTTACTACTGGCTTGGTTGGTAATTTGAACCCATCCAGAGGTCCCTTGGGAAATAGCCCTGGGCATCTGCTTCCAGAAGGCCGCCCCTCAGGAACGTTTCTGCACTGCACACCTGGGGTCTCATTGAACAGTCCCTTACAGCAACAGGCAGAGAAGATGATGTCAAAAAAACAAGAAGGGGGGTGGGCAGGAGATGGCCAAGACCACGGTAGACAGCATAAGGCCAGATGGGAAGCCATTAGTCATTTGTCAACATAGTGACAGCTCTTAGCTGGCAGAATTCCCCAATCGTAGGCAGGGAGGGGAACTCCAGGTGATGGTCTGAGACCTTAGTCCCGGCCTCTGCCTCGCCCCCTCTCTGCCTTCTTCAGGGTGGCCACCCCTCCGGGGTTGGAAGTGCAAGCAAAGGTAAATTCCAGTCATGAAGTAAGACTTCCTCAGCTAGCGAAAACCCTGCTTTGTTATAGGAAGTTGTTAGCCTTGATTATGTGAGACTAGCCAAGTCTTCAGTAATTACCAGGAACCATGGGAAATCCTGATTTCCACACTGGAACCAACCTTTCATCTTGGCAAGCATTTGCTGAAGACTGGTGGCGGTGGAAGGCTAGTGTTTGGAGGTAAGCCTTGCCTTTGTGGAATTTTTAATATCAGGAGGAGTAGAGGAGGGGAGGAAAAAAAAATTACACCCCAGCCCCCTTCAGTTGTGCTCCTCAAACATTCCTGGAGCACCTGCTGAGTGTGTACAGGCTGAGCGTCGAGGAGAGAGGGATGGGGGAGCACCAGCCTTGCTCTGGGAGGAGGTGACCTGCCCAGAAATCATGGCGATGTGCTGAGATGAGCACAATTACAGGGACAGCGTGGGCCTGCGGTGTGAGGACCTGGCTCAGTCTTGGGCAGTCTATACCACAGAATCAGGACGCTGAGACCCCCGGCTTGCTCCAGGGGTCTTGTTCCTTTGGCAAATACAACCCTACCCCCACCCACCCTTCATTCTACTAAAGCTGGAACTCTTGGGCTTGCATCTCTCTCTCTCTCTCTCTCTCTCTCTCTCACACACACACACACACACACACACACACACACACAGCAGCTAAGCGCAGAATTGTGGAGCACTGTGGTCTGGGGGTGGTGAGCTAGGTCAAGCCACCTGGACACCATCCTTCTAGGCAATTCCTTTTAGAATGAAGAGTTTCTGTCTCTGAACTGTGTTCTGTTCCCAGCCTGCCCCCTCCACGGCCCCAGACATCCGCTTGAGTCAGCGACAGATCGGTGTGGGAGTGTTCTCTCTGCTTCTGCAACATCCTCCACGCTGCCTTCCGCGTACCTATTTTCCAGGGAATCCCTCCCATCAGGGTTTGTTTTCACACTCTGGGCCCCATCAGCCCACAGAACAATTAAAATGGCTCTCCCAGGGCCATATAGTCTCCTGTCTCCAGGGTCTAGAGGAAGCCTTCCTTGCTCCCTCCCTCGCTCCCAAGGGCTACAAGTCCCTCCCCTCTTCAGCCAACTCAGCTTGAATTTTATCTTACAAAGAGCATCTCTCTAGTATTGCTTCCCTAAGCTGCTAGGGCTCTGGAGTGAACTTTGGCTGAGTTTATCTGTCCAGGATTCCTTCCTACCTTCTTTTTCCTTTGTCCCTCCGTCACACCCTGATTGTTGGTAGGACCTGTCGATCAATCACACCTTACCTTCTCTCCTGGCCACAGTGATTGGCCTGTACTTTGGCATGTGACCCAAGCTGCACCAATCAGAGGCCTTGCCTGGGATTTTGTATATGGAGCTTGGGGAGCAGAAACCTCTCTTTTTTTTTTTTTTGGTGGGGGGAGCATCACTGCCCTCTGGTGGTCGTGGGAGCTACCCAGCCTTGCTGCTGCTGGGTTTGAACCGCCAAGCCAGTAGGCCTCAGTCCTGCACTCAACCACTACGCCACTGGGGCTCGGCCAGAAACCTCTCTTCTTTGGGGTTGCAAAAGTGGCAAGATGGAAGGCAGGCTAGACGCTATCTGCATCCCTGCCTTTAAAAAGTTGGGTTTTTTGTTCTAAACAAATTTTAAGACATAGTTGTGTGATTTCCTTAGAAATTGTCGCTTAGTTTTGGGAGTTTTTAGGCTGCAAAAGAAGTGATTATAGTGTATATAGTCTTTTGGAAATCCCCATTTGTTTAGAAGATTCACCCATCTTATTAACATTAGCTGTAATCTATTCATTTTCATAGCATGCTATTTAATCATGAGAATAGACCTCAGTTGTGCAATGTCTTTCTTCTGGCAATCACAACTCACTGCCATCGAGTGGATGCTGACTCCCCGTGACCCCACAGGAGAAAGTAGGACTGTCCTTGCGTGTTTCCGAGACTGACTCGTTAGCCGAGTGGAAGGCTTGGTCTTTCTCCTAAGCAGAAGCTGGTGGTTTCTCAGCCTCATGAGTAACCAATGTTTCACCGAGATTCCTCTCTTCTGGAGATCGTATTGGGTTGCTTATATTTTTACTCTGATGAACAACGCTTTGAGTATTCTTCGGCACATCTTTTGCCCAGGTGTAAGAGTTTCAGAAGTTTATAACTATGAATGGAACCAATCACTGCGTTGTGAGTGTGAGCAAGCGCAACTCTTAATTAATGCCAAACTGTTTCCCAGAGCCATTACATCGCTTTTTCCCTCCCCCCCCACACCTTGTGTACAGTCCCCCACTGTCCAGCACAGTCTCTGAAGTGCAGTGGTGGGTTGGGTAGTGACTCTCTGAGATGGTGGAATGGCAGATAGGTAGTATGGAAGATAAACAATCAGAAAAAGAAGGAAGAAGTAGAGATTATCTTCATTCCAATAGATGAACGATTCAAGACCCCCAAAACGCGGGCTTCTCTTGGTCAGTAGAGTGGGATCTCCATGGCCCTCAGTGCCCAGCAAGCATCCCGTCAAGAGCACAAGCTTCTAGGATGACCCAGTTTTGGGAACCAGGACTTCCTTGGGAGTCTATGTGTGTTGATCTCATGCTGGTGCTGTCAACTTGGAGAACTTCATCATGGGATTAATGGGATAGATACAAAATCTGGTACCAAGGGGTCTGAGAGTGGGGCTTTGAAGGCTTACTGCTCTGGGCAGCCTATCAATGTATAATATTGAAGGACCCCATGTTAGTCTGGGTAGACTATTGAAACAAGTCCATAAACACACATATGTATATAAGGGAGAGGTTTATGTACAAGAGCAATTGAACATTGAGAAAAGCACCCCAGTCCAGTCCAGATCAAGTCCATAAGCCTGATATTAGCCCATAGGTCCAACAGCAATCTATTGAGTCCTCTGCAGACTCATGAAACACATGCAGTGATGCAGAAAGGACACTGGATGCAAAGTCAGTGGTGGTAGAAGCTTCTCATCCTTGGCAGGGGTCTCCACGTGACTTCTTCAGGTCCAGCTTTCTGGCCACATCAGGGTAGGTCCATGTGGCTTCTCCTCAAGGATGTCTCATAGGAAGTCAGCCTTGTGTCTTGTCAGTAGAACGTCTCCAGGGGACGGAGCAGCGAGTCTCTCCCCTCCAAGGGGGAAATACAGTCGGATTTCCCAGAATTCTCAGGAGAAAGCCATGCCCCCAGAGAGGTCTCATTGGCTATCTCCAGATTGACAGGCTAGACTCCACCCCCACACTCTTAATCCTCAAATCGACACCAGATATGGGGACTACCACAGACTCAGCAGGAGCCCTGGTGGTGGAGTGGTTACGAGTTGGTCAGCGATCCCCTGAAACCTGCAGCCTGCCGCTGGCAGAAAGACAGGGCTTTCTGGTCTCTTAATGAGTGACAGTCTTGGGAACTTGCAGGGGCAGGCTCCACCCTATGGCATTTCTGGGAGTTAGCTGGACTCGATGGCTATGAGGAGCCCTGATGGCATAGCGGCGAGCTGCTAGGTCAGCGGTTTGCACCCCCCAGACACTCCATAAAAGACAGATGCTGCATGCTCCTCTCACAAAGAGTCTCAGAAGCTAAAAGGCACTGTTCTACCCTGCCCTACTGGGTCAGTCGGAGGCAGAATTGATTGGAGGGCAGTTAGTTTGTTTTTGAGGCCAGTGAGTTTTAGCAAAGGGGAGTTGATCCATCGTCTTTATCTTTTATCTGGAAAGTTTTTTTTTTTTTTAATTAAAAAACAGTCTAGTCTACCCCTCATGAGATGGTAGAATATTCTTAACAGTTTCCAGTCAGGCTTGAAATTCATAATATGTGTACACATACCCATCTCCAACTGCACATTCCTTACTTCTTTTTAAGTTCAAGGCCTGCAAGAAGAGCGTGCTGTCGAAGGTCAGCCAGCAGCGCTGCATTTCTTTATTTAGAACACTTTTTTGCTGAAGCGGATTCCATTACCTTTGAGTTCACGGAAGTGGGGCCCATTAGAAGAATTGGCAGTCCAAAGGCTCCCAAACAGGCTGAGAGAGAGAGAGAGAGAGAGAGAGAGAGAGAGAGAGAGAGAGAGAGAGAGAGACTAAACTTAGGTTCTTTTGGCTGCTGTGGTTTATGAAGTTACCTGTTTTTCAACCCCCCAAAAATGGGGTTTGGGGGGCTCCTGACCCAGGTGTCAACATTCACTCATCTCTGGCCCCAAGCTCCTCCAGCCAGTGACCAACTTCCCATCTCTGATGGGTCTTATCGACACCCCCGCCCCGCCTCAGGCTGGCCCAGGCAGAGAGGCAGCTGCTGTGGCCTTGGCCTGGGTGGTACAGATCTGACCACAGAGCCATCACTTGGCTTTGACCTCTGTGGCCTTCTGCCCATCCTGACTGCCAAAGTCTGGGCACCCATGGAGGCAAGCACCTCCATGTCTGGTCATTTCACTGCAGCTCATTGTTGTCGGGACTTCGGCTTTGTGTCCTGGGAGGGTATTCTGAGCTCTTAGAATTGCAAAATGGGGCAATAATACACCCTTCAACATGGTGGCTGGGCTTATCCTTTTTTAAAGTACAGATTGTCAAACGCCATGAGATTAGCCCAGATGAAACTGTTTGGCCAGTATCTTCTTGGCTCAACCTGGAGGGCGTGCTCCCAGAGTCTGTTGGGAAGGAGGAAGGGGGAAAAATGCATCCAACCACTCCAAAGGACAATCTCTCAATATTTATCCAAACCAAAAAAAACTTAAATCTCATTTTGAGCGAGAAATCCAACTTCTGGGAATGTACCCAAAGGTATTACAAAGCCCTCCGGGAGAGAATATGTATTGTGACGTGATTTACAGCAATTCAGACCTAGGAGTCATCTAAATGCCCACTTTTCTATATCCATACAACAGAAGACTATGCAGCTACTGAACAGAATGAGGTAGTAATCCATGGACTGGTACAAAATGACCCTCAAGAACTATTGTTTGGTGGGAAAAAGGTATAAACACAGTATGGAGTCTCTGTTACATTTGTGTCTGAATAGGAATAGATGATGCATTTTTGTGAATACAGTGAGAATATTTCTGAGAAATTTAAAAGGAACCCAAAACAAATCAAACTCACTAATATTGAGTCTCTCCTGACTCATAGCAATCCCAGAGGACAGGCTAGAACTACATACACTCTTGGAGTTTCCAAGATTGATGATCTTTAGTTTAAGGAGCACAAAACCTCACCTTTCTCCTACGTAGCAGTTGGTGTTTTCGAACTGCTGACCTGCAGGCTAGCAGCCCAACAGGCAGTATCCTACTTCACCAGGGCTCCTTAAGAATAAAAGTAGCAGGGCTGAGCCCCGGTGGCGTAGTGGTTGTGCGCGGGACTGCGGCCCACTGGGATGGAGGTTCAATTCCTGCTCCCAGGAGCAAAGGCTGGGCCTCCTACTCCCACCACCTCAGGGCAGTGATGCCTAAAAGAAAATAAATAAATAATAAATAAATAAATAAAATAAATAAAAGTAGCAGAAGATGTCCAGGGAAGAAGAGATAGAGCTCTTGCATTCTGAAAATCTTATCATGTGTATACTTAATAAAAATTTAAAATTTAAATATAAAAACAAATGTAATGGGGGTGGAGAAGAAGAAAATATCAAATTTTTACAGAATGCAGTCTTTCGAGAGCCATTGAGGCAAAGTGAACCCCTGAAACTATTGTCCTGAGATCATCTTAATACCTAATACCCAAAAGTCACGTGGAAGTTTTTATTATGAATTGATTTATGGGGTCCCTGCCGCCCAGCCCCCCAAATGTGTTGTACATCCTCTAAACTCTTTGCCTGTAGTTACAATCCCATTTGG
>PVJH01044763.1:0-12823 GCA_004026705.1 Nesogale talazaci | reverse complement strand
CTCCCCTGAGTATATGCCCAGTAGGGGGATTGCTGGGATGTATGGTAGTTCAATTTCCATCTGTTTTAGATATCGTCAAACTGATTTTCATAGTGGTTGTACATACCTATGGTCCATCAGCAGTAGATTAGAGTTTCTGTCCCCCCATGGCCCCTCCAACACTTGTTGATTTCTGATCTTTTGAATTGGGCTATCTTTAAGGGTGTTAAGTGAGATCTTACTGTTGTCTTAATATGTATTTCTCTTATGACTAATGACTGGGAACATTTTCTTATATGTTAATTGACCATTTGGATTTCTGCCTCTGTGAAACTTCTCTTCAGGTCCTTTGCTCACCTTCTCAGTAGGCAGTTAGTTTTTTTCTTTTTGGAAACTATCAGGGTATTGTAGATTTTAGTAATAAGGCCTTCGTCTGATGTGTCACTGCTAAAGATGCTTTCCCAGTCCGTGGGCTCTCATTACTTTTTTTGGTGAATGCTTTTGATGTACAAAGGTGTTTTATCTTTAGTATATCCCACTTGTCAATTTGTGCCTTCTCTGTGTTTGTGTCTATCCCTATTTATTTTTTTCTTTCCTATTTCTGATAGCCTATATATTCCCTGTGCCAAAGTTCTCAGGTTGCTCCCGTTTCCCTCATTATTGGCCCTAATAGTTTATGGTTTACTTCTAGGTCTGTAATCCACCTTGAGTTATTCTTGTGCACGGAGTGAGATAAGAGTCTTGCTTCATTTTTCTGTAGGTAGATATCCATTTTTTCCAGCACCACTTGTTGAAGAGGGAATCTGCTTCCCATTTGATATTTTGGGGGCCCTTATCAAAGATCAATAGTCTATATGCTGATGATTTTATTTCTGGGTTTCCAGTTCTTTTCCATTGCTGAGAATCTATCATTATACCAATACCATGTGGTTTTGACCACCGTGGTGGTATAGTATGTGCTAAAGTCAGGTAAAACAAGCCCTCCCTCTGTGTCCTTCTTCTTGAGGAGTTCTCTGCTAATTCTGGACTTCTTAGCCCACTCCATATGAAGTTGTTAATCATTTTTTCCATTTATTTGAAAAAAGATGAGGATAATTATATATTTAAAGTTATGTAAATGCCTTGAGTAAAACTGATAACTTTACTACATTGAGTCTTCCAATCCATAAACATGGGATCTTCTTCCATTTGTTGAGGCCACTCTTGGTTTCTTATAATAGTGTTCTGTAATTTTTCTCATACAGATATTTTGTTCTTTGTTTGTTTGTTTGTTTAGGGGGCATCACTGTCCTCAGGTGGTGTGAGTGGGAGGCCCAGCCTTTGCTCTGTGGCGCTGGAATTGAACCTCCATCCCAGTGGGCTGCAGTCCCACGCACAACCACTACACCACCGGAGCTCAGCCCGATATTTTGTTCTTTTAGTAGGTATATCCCTAGATATTTCAATATGTGCCTGGCTATTGTGAAGGATACCACCTTTTATATCTTCTCTTCTGTAGTCTTATCCAATGTGTATAGTAGTCCAATAGACTTCTGTTTGTTGATCCTGTACCCTGCCATGCTCCTCTATTGTTTCCAGTACTCCCCTTGTGGAGCTTTTGGGATTTTCCATATATAAAATCATATCATGATTGCAAATATGATTGTTTCATCTCTTCCCGCTCCAGGTGCATACCTTTGATGTCTTTTCTTTGCCCTATGCTGTTAGCTAAAACCTCCAGTATGATGTTAAATAAGAATGGGAGCAAGGGGCATGCTTGTCTGGTCCCTTTTTCACAGGGATTGTGTTTGTCTTTTCTCCATTGACTACCACATTGGCTGTTGGTTTTTCATATACAGCTTGTGTTGTCTTGAGGAATTTTCCTTCCATTCCTATCTTCTCCAGTGTCTTAAACAGAAATTGGTATTGGATGTTGTTGAATGCTTTTTCCACATTTATCAATATTATCCTGTGATTCTTATAGCTTTTAATGTTAATGTGGAGGATGATGCTAATGGTCTTTCATATGTTGGATCACGCCTGCATCCTGGGTATGAACCCCATTTGGTCATGGTGAATTATTTGTTTTATATACTTTTGTATTCTACTGGTCAGTATTTTATTAAGGATTTTTGCATCAATGTTCATTAGAAATATTGATCTGTAGTTCTTGATTCTTGTGGGATCCTTGCCTGGTTTCAGTATCAGTGTTATAGCTTCATAGGCATTCAGGAGTTTGCCATCTTTTTCTATGTTTTGAAAGAGTTTATGTAGGATTGGTGTCAGTTCTTCCCTGAATGCTTGGTAGAATTCTCCTGTAAAGCCATCTGGTCCAGGGGATATTTTTGTTGGTAATCCCTTGAAAACCTTGTTTATTTCTTCTATTGCTATGGGTCTGTTGAGATTCTTGACCTCCATCAGGGATAATCTAGGGAGGAACTGTTTTTCTAAGAATAGGTCTATGTTTTTCAAGTTGTCAAATTTATTGAAATGCAATCTTTTGTAGCTATGTATAATTATCCTTTTGATTTCATTAGGGTCAGTTGTAATGTTCTCCAATTTCATTCCTCATTCTTGCTATTGAAATTTGTTCTCTTCTTTGGTTAAGTTGCCTGTAGTTTGTCAATTCTGTTATCCTTTCAAAGAACCAACTTTTAGCAGCATTAATTTTTCCATTGTTTTTTAAATTTTCCCTTTCCTGAATCTCAGTCGTGATTTTTATATTTCTTTTCTTTTGCTACTAGTACGATTGTCCTGCTATCTTTGCTCTAGTTGTTGTAAGTTTTGTGCCAACAAATCAATTATGAGACACTTCTTTTTTCAAGTGCCCCATAAGTTCTGGCATGTCGTGTTTTCAGTCTCGTTGGCTTCTATAAACTTCCTAATTTCGTCTCTCCTATGGGCCGGTACGCACTCCTTTTCAGTATCAATTTATTCAGCCTCCAATTATTTGCTCTTGTTCTCTTCAACTTCCTTTAGTTGATTTCCAACCTTATGGCACAGTGGTCAGGGAGAGAGAGAGATCTGTATGGTGACGATGTGCTTAAATTTACGATGATTCACCTTTTACCCCAATGGGTGGCCTATTTTTGAATATGTGCCACTTGGACTTGAAAAGAGTGTGAATTTTTTAGTCTGAATGAAAAGCTCTGTAGATATCTATCAAGCCAAATGGTCTAATTGTAGTGTTTAGAATTCTAGTGCCTTTGTTAAGTTTCTTTCTCAGTGATCTATATTTCTCAGAGAGTGGTGTATTGAAGTCACCCACTATAACTGTTGAGACTGTGATTTATTTTTGCATCTTTTGGAGTGTTTAGTTGATGTAGTCAGTGGGTCTTTCATTTGGGGAATATATATTAAAAATGCTTATTGGGTTTTTTGTTTTTTTTTTGCCTACCATTCCCTTGAGCATTATATAGTGTCCCTCCTTATCTCTTTTTATGGTTTGCACTTAAAGGTCAATTTTATCCAAGATCAGGATTGCTACCCCGGCTTTTTTTGAATTGTTGTTTTCTTGGCGTGCCTTTCTCCAGTCAAACTATTCAACTTTGAGTAAAAGAAGAAAATCATGAGAGCAGCTAAGAAAAAAAAAAGCAATTGCACATAAAGGTTCCAAGATAAGAATATGCTTGGACCTATTAGCAGGCATTTTGAAGAGGAGAGAGTGGAGGAGTATATTCCAAAAATTGAAGGGGGTGCCTATTGCAAGGGGAGTGCCACAGAAAGCTGGTGGGTTGCTTGCTTTTGTGTGGAGTATGGGGAATGGTGGGCGGAATTGTCCTAATCAGGTAGATCACTGCAGAGCTTGGGCAGTGGTTCCCGCAGCAGCGGCCACACTTCAGTTTTATTGTTACATTATTTCATGTAAGACTTCACTATTGGGCTGAGCCCCGGTGGCGTAGTGGTTGTGCGCGGGATTGCAGCCCACTGAGTTGGAGGTTCAAATCCAGCAGCAAGGCTGGGCCTCCTACTCCCACCATCAGAGAGCAGTGATGCCCCAAAAATAAAAAATAAAAAGACTTCACTATTTTTATTCATTTGATGTGAAAGTGTATGGGCCACATAAGAATATAAATTAAAAAAAGTATTGCTATAAAGTCCTAAAAACTTGAAGATAAACAAGCAGCCATCTAGTTCAGAAGTAACCAAGTCTACACGAAAGAAGCACATCAGCCTGTGTGATCAAGAGGTCTCAAAGTGACCAGGTTTCAAGCATCAAGGAACAAAAAACCATATAATTATGAATGAAGGGGAGTGCAGAGTGGGGACCCAAAACCCATCTGTAGGCAACTGAACATCCCCTTACAGAAGGGCCACAGGAAAGAGACAAGCCAGTCAGGGGCTGTAGCAATGATGAAACATATATCTTTCCTCTAGTTCTAAAATGCTTCTTCCCTCTCACTATCATGATTCCAATTGCACCTTACAAATCCGGCTAGACCAGAGGATGTTCACTGGGACAAATAGGAACTGGAAACACAGGGAATCCAGAGCAGATGATCCCTTCAGAATCAGTGGTGGCAATAGTGAGACTGAGAGGGTGGAGGGAAGGTGGAGTAGAAAGGGGAAACCAATGACAAGGATTTACATATATGGTACCCTCTTCTCTATGGGATAGACAACAGAAAAGTGGGTGAAGGGAGACCTCGGATAGTGTAAGATTAACAAAATAGTAATTTTAAAATGTTCAAGAACTCATGAGTGAGGGAAGAGCGGGGAGGGAGGGTAAAAATGTGGAGCTGATACCAGGTATAAAGAAAATGTTTTGAGAATAATGATGGCAACAAATGTATGAATGTCCTTGACACCATGGATGGATGTATGGATTGTGATAAGAGCTGTATGAGCCATCAATAAAATGACTTTTAAAAAAGTATTGCTATAATCAATGAAACAAAATAGAAAAATGTGAAGCTATTGCTTTTCGTATATCCTTATCTATGGTTATGTGTTTCTGAAACCAGTGCTTCCTTCTTTCTAACTCTTCCTCAATGAATTCTGTACTCTTTAATTCACATCAAATGGCTATTTCAGCATCCTCCAGGGACTCCAGTCGTGTTCCTTTGAAATATTCTTTGAGCTGGGGGGTGGGAGGCACAAAAAAAGTCTGAATGGGGCAAGATCAGGGCTGTAGGGTGTACGGGGAAAGTTTCCCCGGAAAATGCTTTCCATCCTTGAGGACTGAGCAGATGGAATAATATTCCTTGCTGAAACTTTCCTGCCTCTTTCTCACTAATGAAGTTTTGGGTTTCTTTAAAACATCTCCCTCAGACACCCCCATGACTGTCCTGTGTCCTTTAAGAAAACCTTTCAAGATCACTCTTTTGACATTTCAAAATCTAGTTGCCATAACTTTCTGACTGACCTTTCTGCCTCTGTTGTTTGGACTCCTCTATTGGAAGACACTCTAACAAGACTCAAAAAGGTGCAGTACAGAAAGAGAGTCTCTGGAGCCCCACTCCTGACCACAGAGATATATTTAAACGTATTTTGTTTGGACTAAAACCACTCAAGTCTACACTGAGCTTTGCTAACAAAATTGATGGACTTGCCCTGCTGTGTGGTACAGACACTGCTAGTTCATTGCTGTGTTTCCACTCTTTGCTTTCTCTCTCTCTCTCTTTTTTTTTGGTCTTTTCTGTGGGCATCACTGCCCCCTGGTGGGAGTAGGAGGGCCAGCCCTGCTCCTGGAGAGTTGCTGCTGGACTCAAACCATCAACCCTGTGGGCTGCAGTTCCGCACACAATCACTATGTCCCCAGGGCTCAGCCCTCCAGTCTCTTCTTATTTACTAACTGAGCTCCAGCTTGTGTGTTTGTTTTCTGAGTTGCAACATGCACAGTGACAACTACTTGCTTTCCCGGGACCCTTTGGAGTTAGGGCTGATCATGTGACACGGTTCTGCTAATGAAATGAATGCCTGCTGCATGGGAGTCTGTGGCGGCCATGTGCTTATGTTAATTTCATGATTGAGATGTAGGGGTAGGCCTGTTATTCTGGAGATAGCCATTGAGTAGCCAATGAGGCATCCATGTGGGCATGACTTTCTCCTGAGACTTCTGGGAAATCTTACGATATTTCCCTCGAGGGGATGAGAAGCTATCTCCCCAGTTGTTGGGAGTTAGTCTGAGAGACAATTACAGACAAGAAAAGATGGTAGCATCTGAGGAGCCAGAGGAGAAGCCGCACAGCTTTGCCCTGATGGAGCCAGACCTCTGAAGCTGGGGAGGCCATGTGGGGACCGCTGCCAGCGATGTCGCCTCTACCACCACTGGATGCTGTTGATGGACCCTGAGGCCTGGAAGCGAGGCGCCATGGGGAGACCCCAGCCATTGCTGGGATTCTGCACTCACTGGCCTGTGACTTTGTGAGTCGGAAGGAGACATTATAGACTGGTATCGGGCATATGGGCTAATATTGGACTTATGACTTTGAACTGAACTAGGTTGGGATGCTTTCTCAGTGTTCCATTCCTTTTGTATATAAACCCTTTCCTTATATCCATATGTATTTCTATGAATTTGTTCCTCTACTCTGCCCAGACTAACACAGAGTCCCAGGGAAGCTATTGCTTTTTAACCAGAAAGACTTAGCTTTGAGGCTTGACAGCCATCTCAAAATCTCTTCTGTTTTAATGGTTGTAAAATTATATATAATGGGGCTGAGACCCGGGGGCGTAGTGATTGAGTGCAGGATTGTGGCCAACTGGCTTGGCAGTTCAAATCCAGCAGCAGCTCTCCAGGAGCATGACTAGGCCTCCCACTCCCACCAGAGGGCAGTGATGGTTCCCCCAAATTATATATAATGTCACACTAGCTAATTTAATGCTCTCCACAGATCCAGTTGTGTGACAGCAGCTACATTAATCACGTGTGTGATTCACTAAGGAGTGTGGAAGGTAGACTGCCTCTGGGGGACACCAAATGACACCTAGACAGTTTTCTGTGCAGTATTTTAGCAGAAAATATTAATTTTCACTTAAGTATTCCTGAAGTTAGCTATAACAACAAAAGCATGCTTTGTAAATCCAGTGTGTTTGTCTGGGTAGAGTAGAGAAGCAAATTCATAGGCACTCAGATGTGTAAAAGAAAGTGCTTTATCAGGTGTACAAGCAACTATGAAGAAAGCTGATGGTGCCTGGCTATCAAAAGGTATAGCATCTGGAGTCTGAAAGGCATAATGATACACAAGCGGGCATCTAACTCAGAAGCAACAAAGTTCACATGGAAGAAGCACACCAGTCTGTGTGATCACAAGGTGCCGATAGGATCAGATACCAGGCACCAAAGAACACAAAAAAAATCAAATCAGTGTGAATGAGGGGGAGTGTGAAGTGGATACCCAAAGACCATCTGTCGGCAACTGGACATCCCCTTACAGTAGGGTCTTGGGGAGCAAATGAGCCAGTATAGCACCAATGAGACATACAACTTTCCTCTAGTTCTCTAATTCTCTCCCCTCTGCCCCTCATTATCATGATCCCAACTCTACCTTACAAATCCAGCCAGACCAGAGGATACACTCTGGTATGGATCCCTGGAAACACAGGGAATCCAGGACAGATAAACCCTTTCAGACCAATAATGAGAGTAGAGATATCAGGAGGGTAAAGGGTAGGTGGGGGAAAAAGGGGGACTGGTCACAATGATTTACGTATAACCCTCTCCCTGGAGGATCGGCAATAGAAAGGGGGGTGAAGGGAGACATCAACAGTGTAAGACATGGAAAAATAATAATTTATAAATTTTCAAGTGTTCGCCGGGGGTGAGGAGGGAATGAGATGCTGATACCAAAGACTCAAGTAGAAAGAAAATGTTTTGAAAGTGATGATGGCAACAAATCTATAAATGTGCTTGACACAATGGATGGATGTATGGATTGTGGTAAGAGTTACATGAGCCTCCAATAAAATGATTTATATAAAAAAGAGTTTTATATACAAGAGTAGTTGAAAGAGTAAAAATCCCAGCCCAGTTCAGACCAAATCCATAAGTCCAATTATTAGCCCATATGTCTGCTACCGAACTATAAGGTCCTTTTCAGACTCACGCCAAATACAGGGAGATCACAGACCAGGGAGTGGGAATTCTTATGGATCCAGTGGCAGTGTGCACATCTCACTGCTGGCAATGGTCTCCACATGGTGCCTCTGACTCCAGAGCTGTAGTGTAGCTCCATGCGCCTTGTCAACGGAAATGTCTCACAGGCAGTGACTGTGTGTCCCACCTCAAGTGAGCTATTGATCTTCTTAACACTTCCAAATGAGGTCATCAAGCTGCCACCCGATTGACAGGCTAAACTCCATCCTTTTCCTCATAAGTCTCAAATCGACAACAGATTATGTAGCTACCACACACAGTTTACAAACAGCAGAATACCTCCAAGGCAAAAGTCCTGTGCTGCTATCCTTTTTTCAACTTTCACAGGGCTTTGACAGAGCTGTTGTTATTACTTGCTTGATTACCGTGATGAATCAAAGATGGGGTTCATTCCGTCTGCATGCTGTGGGTAGGTGCACCTGTTTTTATTGATGCCAGTGGTGCTACCGTCTCTGATATGGTTTAGTTGTCCAGCATTTCAGCTACAGCATTGTGGTGATTAGTGTTTGCAGGCCTATAACAATAACTGCTTTGAGGATTAAGTAGTAGTCATTGCAGGAAGTGGAGTAAATTGAAAAAGACTTCCCCTCAGATGCTAATAACATTGTAATGAATGATGGTGGATTTCAATGGAGAAAGTGTTTGCAAAACAGTTTCATTAGTTTTAATTAATCTAAGTAATATTACATTTTAGCAATTTTTTTTGAGAGGGGAGGGCATCACTGCTCTCCGTTGGTGGGAGTAGGAGGCCCAGTCCCACTGCTGGAATTGAACCTCCGTCCCAGTGGACCGCAGTCCCGCACACAACCACTACGCCACCGGGGCTCAGCCCTCATTTTAGCAATTTGTCGCTATATTTATCACACATTAGACTACAATTAGAATGGATAACAAACATTATTAAAGGTTCCATTTGGTCTGGTCCGGGAGGAGGTCCACCAGGGGAGGGGAAGGTGATGTCATGAGTTACCTTACTGGTTGACACCAACCCTAGTGGCATCCTGGGTGTTATCACATTTCCATCACTGTCAGCAGGAATTCAGTGTTTCCTACCTGGTGTCAGCTCCACCAAGCTTGATGATGGGAGACACGTGCAGTGGTGGGAGAGCAGAAGACAGAGGTTGGCCCTTCGATGGCATCACAGATTCAGTGTTCAATCACTGAGCTGCCTTCATCTGGGCCTCGGGTTACATGAGAAAAACTCAAGTTCTGTAAGCTGAGTTTCTGTTAAATCCTGTTCCAGTCACTCAGGTTTCTTGGCTTTCAAAATCACTGGGACTCAGCAAATGGGTTGTGGTGCTGTGAGGCCACGTCTACTTCAAGTGGAATAAACACTGCCTTTGCCACATTCTCCTATGATGAAAACTGGTGTCAGGGCATTGGCTTGGGTTGGGTTGTGGGTCTTTTTTGAAGACTGATCAAACATCACCATAAAGGCATTTTAAGGGCAACTGCATCTTAGCAGAGCAGGTGCCAAATGCTTTATACGGGCCTTTTGCAGAAGTTCTCGGTCACCCAATTCTTTGCATAGGATCATCTAGCTCATTTTCTTTTTCCTTCAATGCCAGGGTTTGTTGTTCACCAGACAGGAGCAATTCTACTCTGTCCAATAGGCTTATTACAAGTTGGAATCCGTGTTTCCATGACAGTGGGGGGGGGGGGGGGGGACAGCTTCCTGGATGGGAGCACCATGACAGCTGGTTCTTGCTCTGCAATGAGTTCATTTACTCTACTGCTCCCTTTGCAAGAGCTCAGTCACTCCCTGTGCAGGACGAGGGCAAAGGAGCCTGTGGCACACGTTCGTCTTGTGCGTCATTGCCAAATCTGTACGTGCATGCAATTACTCTGAGAGGAATACATTTTTATGAATATCAGTATTGGTTTCATCACTGTTGGGAAAGATATCTTAGTCATTACTACAGGTTACTCTAAGGTAGTGACTCATCTTATACTAACTTGGACCAAAAAGTAGGCACGGTTTTGTCCTTTGTAAAAATACTTTTTATGATCATCATGGCCCTAACTCCCTGAAGGTTGGGTAGAAACATTTCATAGTGTCTCTCCAGGGACCTTAAATCTGCCCATTGTCCCTCTTGGTTCCTTCCACTCATTATTTAGCAGCCCTTCCTGCTATGGGGTTAGTTCTCCCCAGCTACCCAACATGTTCACCTACAGGACTATCAGCACTCACCACAATGTGGCTGGTCCTTGCTCCTGGTCTTCACTTGAATTTCCAGAAAGTTTCTCCTTCCATTCCTGTGGGGACCCTGTGATTTGACCCTGCCTTGTTTCGATGTTATACAGCTTCAAGTGGATGGCCTCTCCCAATTCCTCTTCTTGAAGGAGTGACCCCAGACAATGTGGGGGCTTCTCCTTGACGATGGCTCTTGTGAGGTGTGCAAAAGAGAGATGATGTATGGTCCGTGGCCTTCTCTCCTTTGTTTAGGAATTGGTCCCTAATACATGTTAAGTTGGTATTTCTTCTTATAGTAGTGCACTCACACAATACTTGTCCCTTTGTGAATGACTTACTTCACGCAGCATAATGACTTCCAGGTTATTCCATGTCATGCTCTCATCACTGTTTTTTAGGAACACATGCGCAGTATTCCATTGTATGACTATAATACAGTTTCTTTATCCGTTCTTCTACTTGTAGGTATTTGGGCTGCTTCCATTTTTTTGCTTTTGTGAACTGTGTTGCTATGAACATGAGAGAGCACACTTTCACTCATGTTGTATCTCTTATTTCTTTAGGATATATGCATAATAGTGGTTTTTTTGGATCATATGGAATTTCAATTCCCAGTTGCTTTAAGTATCACCATATTGTTTTCTGCAGTGGATGTATGTACTTATAAGTCCACAGCAGTGTCTACGACTTCCAATCTTTCCACATCCTCTCCAACATTTGTTGTTTTCTGCTTTTTCTTTTAATTTGGGCTCGCATGGTAGATGTAGAATGGTATCTCATTGTGGTTTTAATTTGTATTTCTCTGATGACTAGTGATTGTGAGCATTTTTTCATATGTTTGTTGGCCATTTGGACATTTCTGGTGAACTGTCTGTTCATGTCTTTTCCCCATTTCTTGATTGGGTCTGTGGTTATTTTCTTATCAAGCTGTCATAAAGTTCTGTGTATTTGGTAATTAGCCCTTTGATGTGTCATTGGTACAAATGTCCCCAGTCTTAGGCTCTCATTTCACTCTCCCAATGAATTCTTTTGATGTACATTAGTGATGCAACTTCAGCATGTAGAATAATTTATCGTGTCTTCTGTTGTGTGTGCCTCCTCCATTACACATGGTCGTCTTTGTATACCCTGTAATAGGGCCCTTAAATTTGTTCCAGCTTTCTATTGATGATCCTGAGAGCACTGGGGTTTACATTTAGGTCTTTTATCCATTTTTGTGCATGGGGAAAGATACGGGTCTTGTTTCAGTCATCTGCATATGGAAATCCAGTTTATCCAACACCATTTGTTGAAAAGGCTGCCTTTCTCCCATTGGATATTTCTAGACCCTTTTAAAGATTAGATGCCTGTAGGCTGACACATTTATGCTTGGGTGTTCTATTCTAATCCATCGGTCCATGTATCTCTCATTGTACCAGGACCAGGCTGTTTGGACTGCTGTGGTTATGTAGTAGGTTTTTAAGTTAGGCAGTGCTAGGCCTTCTACTTGGTTCTTCTTTTTAAGAAACTCTTTGTTTATCCTTGGTTTTGGCCTGTCCATATGAAACTGGTAATTAGTTTTTTCATTTCTTCAAAGAATTTGTTTTGGATTTGAATTAGTATTGCATTGTACCTATAAATTGTTTTAGATACTATTGTCATTTTCACAATATTAAGTCTGCCTATCCATGAGCATGGGATATTCTTCCATTTATATAGGCTATGTCCTTTTTAGCTTCTTGTAGTATTATTGTGTACTTTCTCTCTATAGTTCATTTGTTTCTGTAGTCAAGTTTATTCCTAAGTATTTTATCTCTTGTGTGATTATTGTAAATGGTATTGATTTCATAATGTCTTCATTGTAGCTCTCTTTGTTAGCATACAGGGATCTGATTGATTTCTGGATATTAACTTTGTATCCTGCTATCTTGCTGAATTCCTCAATCATTTCCAGCAGGCTTTTTATGAAGACTTTGAGGCTTTCTATATAAAGGATTACATCATCTGAGAATAGGTAGAGTATCACTTCTTCTTTGTCTGCTCGCAGTCCCTTGATTTCTTTTTGTTGTCTGACAGCTCTAGTTAAAACTTCCAGCATGGGGTTGAAGAAGAGTGGTGCTAGGAGACATCCTTGCCTGGTCCCTGTTTTCAGTGGGAATATTTCTAGCTTTCCCCCATTGAATATGGCACTGGCTTTTGGTTTCTCATATATGGCTTTTATTATGTTGAGGAATTTTCCTTCTATTTCTGTTTTGTTGAGTGTTTTGAACAGAAATCGGTATTGGATTTTGTCAGATGCCTTTTCTGCATTTATTGATATGATCGTGTGGTTTTCATTTCTTGCCTTGTTTATGTGGTGGTTTGCATTGATTGCTTTTCAAATATTGAAACATCCCTGGAATGAATCCTGCGTGGTCATGGTGAATTGTTTTTTGATATGCTGCTGTATTCCATTAGCGTGGATTTTGTTGAGGATTTTAGCATGTATGTTTGTGAGGAATATTTGGTCTATATTTTTCAATTTTTGTGAGGTCTTTGTCTTTGGGTATCAGTGTTATGCTGGCTTTATAGAATGAGTTTGGGAGTTTGTTGTC
>PVJH01044762.1:0-12817 GCA_004026705.1 Nesogale talazaci | reverse complement strand
AGGGTAGGAGCTATGAAATATGCAACCTTCCTCTAGTTCCCATGCTGCCTCCCACCCACTATCATGACCCCAATTCTACCACATAAATCCAGCTAGACCAGGAGATGTACAGTGAAGTTGGAAATATGGGAAACTTAGGATAGATGATCCATCAAGACTAGTGATGGGAGTGGTAATACCAGGAGGGTGGAGGGATGGAAGAATGGAGAGGGAGAGCCAACTTCAGGGATTTACTCGTAGCCTCCTCTCTGGGGCACGGACAACAGGGAAGTGAGTGTTGGGACACATTGGACAGTGTACAGGATAAAAAAATAATTTGTAAATTACTAAGGGTTCAAGGGGAAGGAGGGGAGAAAGGGTAATATAGGGAGCTGATAATGGGGGCCTGGAGGGAGGGAGAATGTTTTGAGAGTGATGATGGCAATGGGTGTGTAAAAGTGGCCTGAATACAACTGATGTTGTTAGGGATTGTGATGGGTATTGTAGGGGCCCCCCAATAAAATGATTATTTTTTTTAAAAAAGGAGGGGAGGGGAAAGGGGAGGTTTTTTTTTTTGTTTGTTTTTGTTTTTAAATAGGAGCTTGTATCAAGGGCTCAAGTGGAAAATATTGGGAAATGTATGTGGAAATATGTGTGCATATGTGCTTGATACAAATGATGTACTGAATGTTGTAGTAGCTATAAGAGCCCCCCATAAATTTTTTTAAAAAGTAAAAAAAAATTCTAACTCCAATTTAAGAACAATTCTTATATCAAGGCCCTTCTCTATACTCACCCCCAGGAAGGAAACACAGAAGATCTGGGTGCTATAGAATAGTGTGTTAACAGAATTAGATGGTTCCTTACTATATTAAATAAGATAGCTTCTGGGGATTTGAAAGCTTGTTTGCAAACAAGCAGTCCTCTAAGTGAGATGCCAACCAAGTCTACAAGGAAGAAGCACACCATCCTCAGTGACCAAAGGATTGCAAGTCATATCATCTGAAGCTGAAGGAAGGAAACATATCAGTGGCCAAATTGGGAGATTCTTGTTTGCAGAAGGTTATGACTAACAGTGGAAGCCCAAGCTCTGCTTGTGAGATCTACACGGGAAAGAACTCTGGGGGATTCCCCTCTATCATTAATGAATGGATGGGAAGAAACTGGTTACCAAACAGAGTGCTTTGGAGAAATAAGTATAGGAGATCAAAATAGTAAACTGCACTTGGACAGTTAAAGCCTTATCAGTTGATTCCCTCTCTGATAGACACTGATCCTGATATGGGTTGCAACATTTTCTATCATTTTTATTTTTATAATGGAGTTTGTCTCTGATATACTTTGACATCAGGAGTATCCCTTGTGAATTTCTGTTACATGTTTTATTGTTTTTTAGTGTGTGAAACCCAGAATTGATGAACTTTAGAGAAGGCAAGTAGAATAAAGGTCCCTGAGGGGTACAGTGGGGGAGGTGAGTAAAGGGTATCTGATAACAAGGTCTTCAAAAAGGAAGAGAATGATTTGAAACTGATTTTGGTAACAAATTACACAATATTACTTGCTGTGATTCATCTACGGAGTGGTATGATATGTGTATTATCTCCCAATATGATGGTTTAAAAAAAGAAAGAAAGAATGCCTACACCTAAATATCAGCCTTGCCATTTACTTGGAAATACATATGAATGTAGCAGAAGAAATGACTAAAAATTGATACTTGCAGAGAGAGAAGAACAGAAACGATAAAGCCATTTTGAAAAAAATGTTCATTATATGACCTAAGTCATGGGTATTCACTGAAGAGTTTTAACTTTTCTGTATGTTTGAAATTATATGAAACAGTTTTAAAGAACAGGCAACAATTATGAACAGTGCTCCATAAAGTATTGAAATTGTTCAATAAAATGTTAAGTATATGAAAACAGCAAGTAACAAAGTGTATGCAAATCCATTGTTGTATATTCATGTGTGTACATCTATGTGTGTAAATCATATAACTGTAATGAAAAACACACAACAATAATTGACAGGGCTTTTGGAGGAATGGACAGGGGAGGGTAGAAGGTGACAGAGACAGAAGTAATCACAACAGCTTTTCTTTCTTTACTTTGCTTACTTGTATTTTGGGTTGCTCCATATTGAATAGACTCTGTTCATATAATTCAAAATAATAAAATTTTACTAGATTTCATATATTGATTTTTTTACATAAGAAGCTGAGTGTGGAGAATGTATTCATTTATGATGTAAAGCAATAGCAGGAACAATGCACAAGCCCATGCAAACATAAGGAATATTGTTTGACTTTGTTCTCTGACTTTGAAGTACTCAGAGATGAAGGTTTCCCAAATGAAAAAACAAAACAAAAACAAAAAGAATTATGATGCTGTAAATAAAAAGCAAAATATATGATGGAATATGACATGGCACTGCCTATTTTACCACTTCCACCTTTTTGCCCTAGTCCAGTCACATGGACTTCTGGTGACTTCTTTGAACATAACCATCTCTTCCCGATGGAGGCCTTGATGCTGACTTTTCTTCTGAATAAAATAAAGCATGTTTCCTTCTTCCACTGTTTTCATTTCTTTTTTGGCATCACTGCTGCCTGGTGGTGGGAGTAGGAGGCCCAGCCCCACTGCTGGAATTGAACCTCTGTCCCAGTGGGCCGCAGTCCCGCGCACAACCACTACGCCACTGGGGCTCAGCCCTGTTTTCATTTCTAAAATACAGTTTAGGAATCACTTTCCCCCAGACACTTTTCACAATGTTCCAAACTCATAAACTAATTTGGGACTTCCTGTCACACTTTCTTATAATATTTACAAGTTAGAATTAATAGCAACTAAGGACTGAACATTTATTGTAGGATCATCTGCTTATTACCAGTCCTTCCTACTAGAACATAAGCTACAGCAGAAAGTAACTGTTTTGCTCATGACCATAACCTCAGTGGGGAAAAAGGTCTCGGGACCATGAGGGGCCCCTAATAAATCTTATGGAATCAAGATACCAAACTTATGGGTGCTATTGTTCACTGAAGTCTACTCTACTCTGATTCCTGGTGACTCCATGCTGAGCAGGACCAGACTATGGTGACCCACAGCATTTTCCTAGACAAAATTGGGGAAGTGAATCACTGGCTATCCTTAACCTGGAAGCACCTCTGGAACTTGTTCAGAGTCCCAGTAAAGCAGGACTTCCACTAACAGATGAAGGATGGTTCTGTCTGATGTGCCGGGGCTGGGATACAAACTCAAGTTTCTTCCTTGGAAATTCTAGTATTGAACTGTCGTGGAGCACTTATGTTTATTGTTAAACCTGTTAGCGCTATAATGATAGAAAAATGCAGAGAAGGTCATGTTCAGTCAAAATTTTAAAGCCAGCACGTAGAGTTAACAGATACAAGAAGGCAAGATGTAAAGATTTTATGTTGTATAAAATACTGTTATTGGGGGCTCTTATATTTCCCATCACATATATCTCCCATCCATACCTTCATCCTTTGTGTCAAGCATATTTGTACATATGCTGCCATCATCATTTCTTTCTGATATTGGCTCCTCATTTTCCTCCTCTCTCCCTTACCCTTTCACCCACATGAACCCTGATAAGTTATAGATTATTTTCATATCATAAATCATTCTCTGTTGTCCTCTGCCCACTTTTCTGTTGTTCACCCTCCTGAGAAGGGGTTAAAGGTCAAACCTTGTGATGAATTCTCCTTTTCTCTCTCCACCTTCCTCTTATCTTCCTGGTATCTCTATTTTCATTGTTGGCCCTGAGGGGCATATCTATCCTGGATTCCCTGTGTAGCAGGCTCTTATCTGTAGCAGTGTGCATGTTCTGTTGTAATCTGATTTGTAAGGTTGAATTGAGGTCATGATAGTGGGGGAAAGGAAGCATTAAATAACTAGAAGAAAGTTGTGTGCTTCATTGATGATATCTGGCACCTTGACTGGCTCATCTCTTCCCTATAATGCTTCTGTGAGAGGATGTCCAATTGTCTACAGATGATCTTTGGGTCTCCACTCCACATCCCACCCCTCTTCATCTTGGGTATGATTTTGTTTTGGGTCTTAGATGCCTGACACTGATCCCATGGACACCTCATGATCACATAGATTGGTGCACTTCTTCCATGTGGGCTTTTTTGCTTCTCAGCTAGATGGCTGCTTGTTTAACTTCAAATCTGGGGTTTTGAAGTAAAATTTTAAGATGCTTCAACAAGAGGCCATTTGTTGATGTGCAGATGAAAGAGCTCCACTGAGAAAAAGGTAGAGAAAATATTGTAGAGGCCTGAGAATTAAGCTTATCTCATTAATAGCTTTAGAATTTCCCTTTTATCTCTTTTTATCTCATTGTTTACATGTTTTTTCCCTTTTTCTCATTCATACTGAAAACAGGATAATGACTTAACTAGCACTAAGTTAACTACAGCCTTAATCATGTGAAGTGATTATCAGATTCAGGACAAAGCTGTTCTTACCATTGATGGCAGCATAGATGTGACTGAAAGCTTCCCTACTTTTCTGCATGGCTGGGGATGATGGACAACAAATGTCTGAGCATATCCTTGTATAGCAGTGTTTGAATACCAAAGGTATGCTGTGAATACATGTGGCCACCTCTGTTCACAATGAGATTATTGCTTTATTTAATTTTCTTTACCAACAGATAATCAATTTATTAAGATAGTTATTTTAGCATCTGAAATGGTAACTTCAACCTATAGTCCAGGCTCAATAATTAATTTAATATCTGTGTGGGATGAGCCTTGGACTTCTAACTGCAAGATTTGAAATTTAAAACCTGCTTGGAATTCTATGGAAGAAAGAAGCTTATCTGCTTCTCCAAATATGTACAGTCTCAGGGATCCTGACTCTCAAATTCCTTCCTAATGCACAAGCACCCAAAATCTGTCACTGGTCTGCTTCTGCTACTATAATTCTCAACAAATGTCATTGGTGCCTCTAGACATTCTATAAAAACATTGTCAATAATGAGAATCTGCTCCTCTTCAGATAAAGATGACGCAAGTTTGGTCAGAGTTTGTTCTATTGTAAATGGAGTTCCCATGAGTTTGGGGCTGTTTCAAGAGCCAACAACAGCAATAATCACATGTCACAGACAGACACTAGGCTTAACAATAAATGTCTCTGCCCTAATGCAGCTTATGGCATCATGGGACAAGAAACAATAAGTATGGACACAAACATATATTATGATCATTTAAATATGTCATGGAAGTGTGTATGTGTGTGCAAGGAGAGGCAAGAAAACAAGAGGAAAAGTGATCAGAATGTCTCCCTTGATGTGGGCATAGTATCTTTTATCAGAAATCTTAAAATGTCAATTTGCATCAACTGGGGAACAGAAAGAGATGCTTGTAGGCAGAGAATGAAACATGTGCAGAGGATTGAGACAGACATTTATTAAAGATATTTAAAGACCAAACAGCAGGTTACGAAAGCTGGAGCAGAGAGGAAGAACTAAGGAATCTGGTAACAGAGGTCTGAGCATGCAAAGAGCTCTTTGACTATGGGCAAGATTTTGGAGATCAGAGGAAGTTCGTTAGGAAGTCATTGTTGGGATTAAAAGACTGTATCTCAGGGAGCAATATTTGCAATATCTATAGACTTCCAAATGAGCAGTCCTGAGTCTGTTGGGTTGGATGGTGATTGCTTTCATATTTCTGAGAATCTTCAGCATGTTGTTGCCTGCTCCCTCACTGACACATAAAGCCTCTACATTACCAGTGAGATAATGAAACAATCAAAATTTAAAAGGAAAAAAAAACTTACAAGAGTTTGAACTCTTTAGTAATAATATTTAAAAAATAGAACAATATGCAAGTACTTAAAAGCAACTTTACTTTTGTTTATATTAATAAATTGTTTTAAAAGAAATGAAAATTGTCATTCACGTTTTACTAATGGCTAGAGGGAAGAGGGCATATCTAATAATGAGGGGGGAAAAGAGCAAAGGGTGTTACCTTGGCTTTGACATATTTCTATTAGAAAGTTGTTAAATATGAGAACGAGTGCCCTAGAGTGTCTTCCTTAGGCCATTAGAAATTAGATACTCATTTGTCTAGAATAATTCTTGGGTTGCTATGTCGAAAGTAAAAAAGATAGACTAAGTTTTATTTCGTTTCCCCTGAGATGAAACGTCCACATTTCCTAAGAGTCTGTCAAGAAATAAAAACACACACAATTACCACCACCACCCAACACTGCCAAGTTGATTCTGGGTCAGATGAACCATAGAAGATAGAGAATTGCTGCTCCCTCAGGTTTCCGGATCACATACCTTTAGAAGAACTAACTACCTCACCATCCTCCCGTGGAGTAAACTTTGGGTTCACACTGAACACTACACTACACTAACAGCTACTCTACGTAAACCTCCTACACTAACAGAGCTCTCTATAAAGAGATGTGAGATATTAAAAATTAGTATGCACTCAAATAATAAGTTGATTGAAAGTAAGAAGATAAATATAATCTTGCTGAGAAGATGCATACTATCTGTAAATAATTGAACAGCAAGTATCAGATTTTTTTTTGCAGTTACCATCATGCATAGGAACATTCCAGGTATTGCTGAAATATTATAAGCAGCTACAAGTCAGTCAACAAATCAATGCAATTCTAAAATCATATCACACACGAGCAAGGTGGACAGCAGGAGTTAGCACAGGAGGCAGCCAGCAGAGAGAGAAGGCCAGTCAGAACATGGAAGCAACTGAATGCTAGGGTTAGGTCTTGCCAAGTACAATGGCAAGCACCATGACAAAAAACAAAAACAAATAAATCAGTGGATGTGAAAGATGGAAACCAAGGTGAAATTAGCTGTCTTGGCATGAGCCATAAATTGCCAGCCAAGCAGGGGAGTGTCTCCGTGGAAGACATCTAAATCAGGTCAGCTCAACTTACTGGCAGTAAAGAAAGCCTCTCACTGGGGTAGTAACAGCGGAGGCAAAGGGAGAATCAGTACATCCAGGGGAAAATGAAATGTGAGAAATCTACTCTACAGATTTAACTGCAACCTAGTAAGTGGTGAGGACCATGAATTTGAGCAAAACAGAGGTTCTTCTTATTTGGTGCCCTTAAGTTGATTCTGACGCAAAATGATCCTGTTTACATAAGAAAATATCATTGCTTATTCCTGCACCAGCTTCACACTTCTTTTTGTATTTGATTCCATTAGTAAACAAAGATAGAAAGATGCAATGTATCAATACATCTCATTGGAGATCTTGCTCATTTTCAAAGACCCTCTATTTTACCAAACACAATGTCCTTCTCCAGGAACTAGCTTTCTCACAGCATGCTCAAGGCACAGGAGATGAAGTCTTTTAAACATCCATCCTTCTCAGGAGAATTCTGCTTTATTTTAACCATGGCAGATGTTTGTTTTACAGGAAGTTCATTGCATAATTGAACTCTTCACCAACATCGTCATTCAATGGCATATATTCTTTTGTTTTGTTTTGTTTGTTTTTTTTCCCCCAATGGCATATATTCTTTTGTCTTCCTTGTTCCCTGTCCAACTTTTTCATGTCTATTAAATTTCAATGGAAAATATCATGGCTAGGATCAGGTGTACCTTATTCCTTATAGTGACATCTTCCTGTCTTTGACACTTTAAAGAGATCCTTGAGAGCAGATTTTCCCAATACGCTATGCTGCTTGAGTTCTTGACTGCTGGATTTTGGGGAGGATAAAGTGGGGGGGGTGTCCATGTAAAATGAAATCTTTGACAACTTTAGCCTTTGGTATGTTGTCACGTGGAGATAGTTGATGGAAGCAATTGAGTCTGTTCTGCTGCATAGTAATACCATACACAATAGAATAAGACCTGCCTGGTCTTATGATATCCTCACAACTGTTCTTGGCATGATCCCATTGTTGCAGTCACTGTGCCAACCCCTCTTATTGAAGACCTATCTCCTTCCACTACCTATCTACCCAGCATGATGTCTTTCTCCAGGGATGGATGTCTCCTGATAGCCATGACCACGGCATCACACAGTTGTGAGGTCTCCATCTCCTTTAGATTGAGGTGTAAATCACACTGAAGTCTGATGTTTTTTATCTTCACTCAAAGTTCTTCAAATCTGTTTTCAACAAGCAAAGTTGTGTCATGTATGTTTATTGAGTCTTCCTCCATGCCGCTGTCTCATTTTCTCCATATAACAGACGCTCTCAAAGCATGTGCTCATCAAATAGAGTGCATAAGTATGCTGAAAACATACAGTCCTGACACCCACTTTTTCCTGATTTTAAGCCTGTCGGCATATGCTGTTCTTTAGACTATCTCTTGGCTCACATGCAATTTTACATGAGCACAACTAAAAGTTATGGAATTCCCATTCTTTCCAATGTTTATCATAATGTGTTATGCTACACATGGTTGAATGCTTTTGTATCACCAATAAAATACAGATAAGCCCCTTGTTGGTGTTATCTGATTTGAGTCATTCTTTGTCTGATATCAGCAAGGATACCCCTTATTCCATGCCCTCTTCTGAACCCAGCTTGAATTGCTGCAAGTTCCCTGTTGATGTACTACTGTGACAGATTTTCAATTATCTTTAGCAAAATTTAAATGGTCAGGGACATTAATGGCAGAGTTTGATAATAACTGAATTCTGTCAGATCAGATTTTCTTGAAATAGATCTGCACATGGATCCTTTGCAGTAGGTTGGCCAGGTAGCTCTCTTTCACATTTCTTGGTACTTCCTGTAGTGCATCCGTTCATGAAAACGACTTTGACCAGTGTGCAAAGTCATGCAAGTTGAACTGTGCCAATGAGTAGGATGGTCTCTGAGGAAATAGAATTTTCCTACCAACTTCTCTGACAGTAGGAGAGTTTTATGTACACATAGCCTAGTGTGGTAGAATAAGGGTCATGGCTGAAGACATCAAGAAAATGCACCATGTGAACAGCTAAACTTGGCAGTGTGGAAACCAACAGGGTCCACTCCCTTTGTACTGCCCAATCACCAAGCACATACTACCTGAGATATTGGAAAGAACACTAAACAGGGAGTCAGGAGATATGTGTTTAAACTCTATCTCTTCCACTAATTTTAATTATCTTGGATTGAAATTCTGTTTCCTTCTTTTGAACCGATTCCTTCAGTTTACCCAAGAATTGTAGATATTCCTTCCCAAGTTGAATGCTAGCACTTATCTGAGGCAGGTATGAACCCAAATTCTTCTAGGCTTCCCAAATACCTTCATCCCAATCTGAGTTTGCTGCCTCTCTAAATATCTTAAGGAATTGCTGGGTTTATCTTACTCTGGGGAAGCAAGGAAAACTCTAAATTTGGAATAAAGAGAAAGTAGCCAAATGTATAAATAAATCTCTAATGTAATCAACAGTAAATTGATCTAAACCAATGGGAATGGGCTCAATATAATGTAAAATGTGGGTGTTTGAAGATTTCATTCCTGTGACATGAATCAAATCAAATGATTGGGTTGCATTATGCAAACAGAGCATATGCAACACTAATAGAAGGAAATGATCAGTTTTCATGTTCCCTTTGCCCCAATCCCATCACCCTGGCTATAAGGACGAGCTGTCTTTGAAGAAAAGAGAGAAACTCCCAAAAAGCTTGGAAGAACATGGTGAAGACCTCTGTCTGAAGTGGAAGTGACCATTGGGACCAGATGCCACTACAGAACAGCACAGAGACTCAGAGGAATAGGGCTGAGACTATGGAACTGTGGGACAGAGAGTAGTTAAGGGTCATCATCTTGGGGTTAATACCAATCTCTACCCAACCTGAAAACTATCTATGTATCTATGTATCTATGTATCTATGTATCTATGTATCTATCTATCTATCTATCTATCTATCATCTATCTATCTATCTATCTATCTATCTATCTATCTATCATCTATCTCTATCTACCTTCTACCTACCTACCTACCTACCTACCTACCTACCTACCTATCTATCATCTTTGAATTTTGTTCCACATCTCTTCCAACCCCTTCCCACTACATCCAGGAGCCTCCAGTGTGATGCACCTTGGTGAAGCTGGTCTTAGTCTCTAGATTCCAGAGTCCTTCTGGTCTCAGGGTCATGGAGGCTGGTGATCACACAGTCCACTAGGTCATTGGATGAACTCCTTCCTTACACCATCTATTTTTTTCACTCTTACTTACTCCAGACAGGGAAAAACCGATAGTTGCCCCCTAGCCAATTCCTCACAAATTTTGAAGATCCCAGTCACTGTTTGTCAATGTACGATGTAGAATATTAGTTTTATGGATGATGTCAGAACCAGTTGATCATGCTGTCCCTTGAAAGTATGATCTTAAACCCCCAGTCTTAGTGAAAGTCAAAGCACTGCTATACAGCTTTCCTGATAGAGATTTCTTATTACAGACTCAACTTACTTCCTAGGACTAATAATTTACTGCACTTCCTCCATGCCTGGCCCTCTAGTCACACACATTGATGAATAAAGCCATATCAATCGTCCTTTATTCTCATAAGTATACCACTAGGATTTTCTTCCCTTTGTGATTTTCCCCACCCCCATCAACATTTCTCCTATTGTTAACTAACTTCTACTCTTGTCTCCATGAGTATAGTCCAGTAGCAGACATCTTGCCTTCCATGTTGGAGGCCCAAATTAGAACCCTGGCCAGTGCTCTTCGGTCCAGCCATACTAGTGTGCTTGCACGATGCTTAAAAGAATTCCGTGGAACTTCCAAACTAATATGGCATAGGTGGAAAGTCCTGGAGTTCTACTTCCAAAAACCCCATCAGAAGAACAACCTCATGATCTACAATCAATCCTGGGGATTGTGCAGGACCTGGCAGCATCTTGTACTGCTAGACATAGAGTCATCATGCACTGGGGCTGATTCAAGGGCAGTCAAAAACAGTCATGACTCATTCTTGTAGGATCTGTTTTGAGGCACTTTCCTGATCTCCTTGTGTTTTAGTCCAGGTTGACTAGAGAACCAAATTCATAGACACACATACATGTCTAAGACATGACTCTATAAAAAGAGCAGCTATATATATATATATATATATATATATATATATATATATATATATATACTGGGCATCCTAGCCCAGTTGAGATCATGTCAATATGTCTGATATTAGCCCATGTGTCCAATACCAATCTTTAAATCCCTCTTTAGACTCATGCAAGACATACAATGATGCTGAATGCAGGAGGATCACAAGCAAGTGGGTAGAAAGTCCTGTGGATCCAGTGGTGGTGGAAATATCTCGGCACTGGTGTGGATCTCCATGTGGCTCCGCTAACTCTAGGGCTCTGACTCCATCAGCGTAGCTCCATATGGCTTGTCAACAAGATTGTCTTGAAGGGAGAGAATGCATCTGACCTCCAGTGAGCTATTATTCTCTGCGGCACCTCCAAAGGAGGTCATGAAGCTGTGACCAGATTGGCAAGCTACACTCTAACCCTTCCTTAACTTGACAGATTCTGTAACTGCCACACCTTGTAAATTGCTTTTTAAATGCTTTCTTTTCTATCTGCTCTTTACTTCCCTTGTGTTTCTCATGACAGCACTGAGAGTAGTTGCCAGGTTATGGTCTGACCTTCTTTGAAGTATTAAATGCTGTGTAAGTAAGGGAAGCATGCTAGTAGTGGACTCTGTGCTGGCTTCTTATATTACAATGTTTTTATTACAAAGTCAAAGTAGTCCTCCCTCACTGTCTCAAATTCTTCAATGTAACTTGTCAACAGCAAAAAAGGAATGAAGCTAGAAATGTGAAAGCTGGGTTATTGAGACTGTTGGAGCAACCAGTAAGGTTGTGTCCAGGGCACTCAATGTGGAAAAGTGATTTTTTTGTCCATCTGCCCTAAGATCAGAGTAGGGTTTTGCTACTGTTTAGACCTTTTAAAAAAAGAAAGAAAGTCTATAGTCAGAGTTCTGAGAAACTACAGTTAGAATAATCTGGTTATTATTTAATCTTATCTTCAATAGAGAATAAAGCATGTTTTATGGTTAAAAATACCCATGCGATTGAATTCAGAACCCGTGCAGTTCTGACTGTTTGTTCAAAGTGACTAAAATGAACTAATTAATGAATTGCAATGAAGAAAGAGGAACAAGTATTCCCCAGTCTAGTCAATCGCCGGAAACATCCTAGAACATAAAAAGGTACTTGGCACATAATAGATATTCAGTAAATATTGATTGATAGATTTTGTGCTGAAATGCTGATGAAAAGGGTGTGCTATATAGGGACAAAACTATCAATAAAATTAACATATTTTATCTCTTCTTTTTGCCTCATGACTAATGTTACTGAAAGAACACAAAGAAGTCTGCTAATGCTTTGCTTCTCAGCAAGTATTTTTTTTGCAGTGCTTGACATCTTGAAGCTAGTTGTGACCAACCATTAGACCTCTTGATTCATTGCTACTCCCAAATTCCAAATAAGTTTTTGACACATTAGGAGCTAATAAGGGAAACTAGTATGATGGGTGATGCTGTTATTTGGCTCTAGAAATTAGAAAGGGGAAGTAATGAAAAAGTGATCGTGTTTGAATAGACATTAGGTTTAAACTAAGTTCATGCAGCAAAACAAAAAGGATCATTTAGACAATCCCTCATAATAAAGCAGCACACAGACACACACATACACACTAGGACCAGGAAGGAACAAAAGTGACTTTTACCTGAGTCTGACTCCCAGAAGTCTCTTTGTTTATACTTCACAATTTGCATATTTAGATCTACACAAATGTACATTAACTCATTTCCTGTGAGTGATTTTTGTCCACAGAAATCACTGATACTATGGACATCACTCTACCTAAAGA
>PVJH01044761.1:0-12845 GCA_004026705.1 Nesogale talazaci | reverse complement strand
AAAAAAAAAAAGAAGCACAGTGAGAGGATACAACCCTAACATACATCTTTCTCAACATTAAACCATGGCATATCCCCTTGTTTTGTTTGCATACCTGCCTCTGGATCCATGTCAGATTTCACAAGAGCACAATGAAGTGTGCTGGAATTCTCATTTGTCTCAAGGTCACCTAGGGTATTTAAAAATTCTAAGCTGGGCTAAGCTCCGGTGGCACAGTGGTTGTGCGCGGGACTGCGGCCCAATGGGATGGAGGTTCAATTCCAGCTCCACGGAGCAAAGGTTGGCCCTCCTACTCCCACCACTTGAGGGTGGTGATGCCCCCCAAAAACAAAACAAAACAATAATAAAAACAAATTCTAAGCTGAGCCCCAGTGGCCCAGCGTTGTGTGCGAGACTGCGGCCCACAGGGTTGGAGGTTCAAATCCAGCAGCAGGTCTCCAGGAGAAAGGCTGGGCCTCCTACTCCCACCAGGATAGTGATGTGGGGAAAAAATAAAAATAAAAATTCTAGTGCTGGAACACCAGTCAAGTGTAATCAAATTCAATTACTTGGGTTATGGACTTGGGCTTTGTGGTTTTAAAAGCTAACTGATATTTCTAATGTGAAGTCAGGGTTGAGAAGCACCAGCCAAGGGGAAAAATATGAAGTTTAGCATGGGTACTGGTGAGAAGGATAATAAGGAGGAGGAACAGATTTAAGAAATCACCCTAACAATTTCTACTTTGGTAAGCGTTTTGTAGAACCTCAGTATCTGTTGAATAAATTAGTAATTTCTTTTTTAAAAGATATTTCCATATTGATTTTTTAAAAATAATATTTTTTTCCTAAACCATTCAATTGGGAGCTAATACGGATATCATATCATTCCATAGTTCAATCACATCAGGTAATATTGTATAATTGTTACCACAGTTTCAAAACATTCTTTTCCTTCTTGAACTCCTTGATATCAGCTCCCCTTTAACCCTCCACCCCCACTGTACCCCTAGGAGCCCTTATTCTAGTTTTTGTCTCTATAGGTTCATCAATCCTGAGTTTTATATACTGAAAACAGAACATTTAACAAAAATTCAAGAGAATTGCCCCCAATGACAAAATATGCCTGAGATAAATCCCAATACGAAAAAGCAAAACAAACAAAACCAAAATGCACAAAAAACGCTGAAAACCAGAGCAGGCTCAACATGCATCAGAGGGGGGAATCAACGGACAAGGTTGTAACTGTTCAAGTCAGGTTTATCCCTTTGGTCTCTCCAATGCACTCCGGTAATCTGAATTAGTAATTCCCATATGAGGTCCTCAGAGGGAAAATTGGGAGAATTGGAGTGGTTTCTTGGTTGAAAGGAGTAAAGGAGAGGAGGATGTCAATACAAAATCCCTAATATTTATATGTACATACTTACATTGGCTCCATATTTATTCATAATGATGGTGCCACATATGGGGATAAAGTTATGAAAAGTTTTAAGACTTACCAAAAACCCTGAGGGAATGTGTCACTAAGTCTAGGACAATTGGGGCATAGTCTTGGGGGACACCAAGGTCAATTGATAAAACAATTCACAAACAATACCTTACATCCTAATTTGGTAAGCAGCAACTGGGGTCTTGAAAGCTCATGAGTAGACATCTAAGATACACCTATTGGTCTCTCCTCATCCAGAGGAAAGAACTGTGATGAAAATTTTGTTTTGTTTTGTTTTGTTTTGGGGAGGGCATCACTGCCCTATAGTGGTCATGGGAGCTACCTAGCACTGCTCCTGAAAGCCGCCACTGGATTTGAACCGCTAAGCCTGCAGGCTGCAGTCTGGCACATAACCACTTACGCCACTGGGGCTCAGCCTGTGATGAAAATGAAAGACAGAAGGGAATGATTAGTCCAGGGAATGAATAGACCACATAAGCATCAATCTCCATAGCCCTGAGACAGGAAGAACTAGATTGTGTCCAGCCATCACGACGAGCTGCTCTGAAAAGAATCACTCTAGATAACTCTGGCTAGAGGGTGATAAAAATGTGGAAGAGAATTAAAAATCATAAGAGAGACTGGAATTGCTGGCCAGACAGAAACAGCTAAGACCTTGAAGATGATGTCCCTTTGCACTCTTTATATCTGGAACTGAACACACTTGCATTTGAGAGGAATAAACCATTTATGATGAAAAAGACAGCACTGACCCTCTTTCAGAAGGAAAGAGGAATGGAAACAGGAAATACAGGGAGGACGTGGGGTAAGTGAGGCTACATCGGAGAGATTGTAATGGTGAAGTGAAACAAAGTGTGCAGAATTGTTGAATGTAAAACTCATGTCCCAAACTCTGTAAACCTTCTCCCCATTCACAATTTTAAAAGTTTTAAACAACATAAGCAAAGAATTAACTGCTGGTCACTTTTAAATAATACATCCCTGGATATTTAGTCCTGAGATGGGGAATATCGGATAAAGAAGATGTTGTGTAGAAACATGGGATCTGTTGATATGAGGCACCAGTAGGGTTTCTAGGTGGTGTCTGTATTTGCCTTGGGTATGTAGGTCTGAAATTTAGGGGAAAGAGGAAATCTTGTGTAACCCAGTGACTCTCAGGCATGAGTCTGTATTAGAGTCATCCGGAAGGCTTGTGAAAGCACGGATTGGAGGGGATTCTGCAGGGATTGGTGGCACCCAAATTTGCATTTGTATAAAGTTTCCAGGTGATGCTTATGCTATTGATCTGGGGACCATTCCTTGACAATTCTTGCAATAAAATCAAGATTTCAGGTGCCGGGTCGCCACTGGATGTCATTAGGAAGGGTAGCAAGGAAGGAGGAAAGATATCAATGCCAAGACCGTGATTTCAACACGGCCCTGAGAAAACCCCTTCAGACAGGTGGTTCATCTACTGCCCCCCGGGTCACCACTTCTCACTCCCCCACTCCATCCACACGTCTGAGCAGCTTTCCTCACTAATCCTTGTTCCAAGTTCCCAGCTCTGTGTCTCAAGGTGCTGATTCTTTGTTCAGTGGAATAAATATTATATTAATAGTTAGAGGTGCTTTTATTCTAAAACGAGCCACTTCAAAGGTGAGAGAGTGAAGCAGAAGGAGACGGAGTTGCTAATTGGCTTTTTTATCTGCAGAGGTTTCATGATGTGTTAGAAAACTAAGCAAAGGAAAAGAAAACAATAGAAAGGTCATTCCTTTTAAATGAGTAGTAGCAGGCATATTTCCCACAGGAATGCTCTTTCTCACCAGAAACATATTTTGTGTCTTGATACAATTTTCTGGAATATATTTTCTTTTTCAGTTTTAGGAGTTGGTATTAATACTTCACATTAGAAAGAGAGGCATTTGTAGTTTTTAATAGAAGACCCAAACTGTCTCATAGCGTGGCCAGAGTTGTAAATCTTTCTGGAGGCAGGCTGCCACCACCACTGTTTCAACTTTAACCATTGCACCACCAATGAAATACTAGCTTTGGTCAGCAACCCAACGTGGAGCATACTACACGGGAGCTTCGTAAAATGATATCTTCCTGAGACTTTTGCTGCAGCCTGCTTCATTAGCGAAAGAAGGATTCATTTGTGTGAAAGCATTTGGTTCCCCTCTATACAAAACTCCTTGTCCATTCTTCCTTTTTAATCAAGACAAGAGAAGAGACTTAATTAATTGCAGTCTCTTCTCTGGAGGCATAGTTTCTGCTTCCCCAGTTAAAGAGTTCTCACCACCTCTCCCTCGAGGCTCTGGGGAGCTGTCATGTGCAGAGGTCTTCCCAGACACACACTGACTTGCCAGAGTTCTTGAAGCTCGTGTTAGAGAATAGCTATGTTCTGTCCAGCCTGGAGAGATGGGTTGGAGAGAAACCAAGACTCTGGCTGGATGAGTACAAAGTCAGAATATCAAAACCAGGAGGGACCTTGGGCCTCACCCCTTTTAACCAACCTTCAATTCTCTAGATATTGTACAGGTGCTTTTCTTTTTTTGTTTGTTTTTTTGTTTTTTTTTTTCGTTTTTGGTGGGCATCACTGCCTCTGGTGGTTGTGGGCGCTACCCAGCCGCCGCTGGATTTGAACCGCCAAGCCTGCAGGCTGCAGTTCCGCACTCAACCACTTACGCCACCAGGGCTCAGCACAGGTGCTTTTCAAAAAGGCCCACAGAAAAGAAAGATTACCCAGAGTCTGAGCTTTGAGGGTTTCCCTGGATCTTTTAAAGGTCATCAAGTCCTACCTCCCCAATGTGGAAGTCGGGGACTAGAATCCAACCCTTCTTGACTCCTGATATCACAATGACCCATGGTCTCATTCTGAGAGGGTACACTTGTGCCTCTGAAGCAGCCTTGGTTGGGGGTTCTGTTGAGTCAGTTCTAACTCACAGTGTCACACACACACACACACACACACACACACCAGAATAAAACATTGCCTAATCCAGCACCATCCTCATCATCCTTGCCATGTTCAAGTCTGCTGTTGTGGCCACGGTGCTGGTCCTTCTCCTTGACAGCCTTCTTTTTTTTCATGGACCCTCTACTTTATCAAGAATCCTTCCTGGTGGCATTCGGAGCACTTGAGACAAAGTCTGACACGCTTGTTCTTAGGAGCATTCTCGTTGTTCTTCTAACAAATAGATTTGTTTGTTCTTCTGGCAGCCCATTAGATAGTCAATATGCTTTGCCAACACCTCAATTCTAATGTGTCAGTCCTTCTGATGACCTTTTTCATTGTCCAGCTTTCCCTGCATACAAGGAAAGTGAAAATACCAAGGCTTAGAGGTCAGGTGCACTTTGGTCTACAGGGATGTCAAACCTTTCTGTGTTTCTGCTCCTGTCATCCTCTCTTGCTTTCTGGCATTTGATAGAAGAAAAAATATAGCAGCATAGTGGCTGTCTGAGTGTCCTTCTTTATTAACAACATTAGCATCCCCATTAGAAGCTCCTCAAAGTTTTCTAGTAATGCAAATTTTGGTGCCCCACCCCCAACCCTAGTGGATCAGAAATGCTGGAGGTGAAGCCTAGCAAACTGGTTTGACAAGCTCTCCAGGTGATTTCTGATCAGACTTCCCAAGGTTTGTGGTTGGGTTTCCTTAATTCTCTATTCTCAGAAAGACTCCCTTCCTTTTCTAGAGATACTTCCCAGTCCTTTCCAAGGTTCTGGGAAATATCAGTAGGAGTGCTGAGTCAGTCTTAATTATTCCATGGTGAACTTGGGAAGTTTCCTCTCCTGAGTATGTGTTTTCCCATCTGTCAAATGTGATAATAGCCCCTTCTCCTAGCCTTAAGGAATAGTCATTAGGATTTCATGTGAGGCTAGCTGACAAATTGCTTTCAAAATGAACTCTCTGGTGTGGATCTAGTTACTGCTTTATGGAGTACATATCCTGGACTTCATATACAGAAAATCATACCCCCCAATTTTTTTTGTGGGCATCAGTGCCCCCTGGTGGGAGTAGGAGGCCCAGCCTTGCTCCTGGAGAGCTGCTGCTGGATTTGAACCGCCAACCCTGTGGGCCACAGTCCCGCACACAGCCACTACACCACTGGGGCTCTGCCCAGCAAAAAAATTTTAAGAAAGAAAAAAATCATACCAAAACCACAATAAAATAAAACACAGAAAAGCCTCAATCCAAGAGAAAGTAGAATAAAAATGAAACATTAAAAGTGGATCCAAAGGGAAAATAAATGATAGTCTTAAATTTTAACCTACCGCTTTCTGCAGGAATCCACTTTCCAATGCAGTTTGCTTGAAAGCTAAACTATTCACATTTCTGGTCAGTGATTGATGGATTTCGATGGAAGCTTCCACTGCTTGGGGACTCTGCAAATGGAATTTGGGTTTTCATAGTCATCCACAGTCTTTGGGTGTTCAGAATTTAGATTTTTTTGGGGGGGGGGGCATCACTGCTCTCTGGTGGTGGGAGTAGGAGGCCCAGCCCCACTGCTGGAATTGAACCTCCGTCCCAGTGGGCCGCAGTCCCGCGCACTACCACTACGCCACCGGGGCTCAGCCCTAGAATTTAGATTTTAATACAATTTTCTCCTCTGAAAATTTTATCATTTTATAATCTATGGAATACCTGGGCTGTGCTCCTTCCATGCTTCTTAGATAACACCTCATTCAGATGGCTGCCTAAGACAAGCATTTCAGGCCCAGTGGTGGCATATTGGTTATGTGTTGAGCTGCTAACTGAAAGGGAAGCAGTTGTAAACCACTAACTAGCTCTGCAGGAGGAAGACCAGTCTTTCTACTCCTGTAAAAAGTGACAGTCTTGGAGCCCCACAGGGGCAATTCCACCCTGTCCTTCCAGGGTCACTCTGTGTTCCAGTCAACTGGATGGCAGTAGGTCATGTTAAAGACCCCAGACAGTGTTCTTTCAGCCAGATGGGAGCTACTTTCCCTGACAGAAACTGTCACTGGTCTAAGGCAAGACATTGAAGGTAGGTCTTTGAAATGTTTATAGCAATTTGTAGTGGCGCTAACAATTAAAAGCCTGTACTTCTCATGGTTGCTGTAGCAATGTGTGGTGAAGAGTGATACACTGATCACTGTGATCGGTTGCCCCTTTCTTCCCCCTCCCTCTCCCTACCCTCATGGTATTGCTGCTCCCATTACTGTCCTGAGAGGTTTATCTATCCTGGATTCTGAGTGTTCTGTACCCATCAATGTACATGTTCCGGTCAAGCAGGTTTATAAGGCAGAACTGGGGTCATGATAGTGGGGTGAGGAAACATTGAAGAACTATAAGAATGCCATGTGTTTCATCAATGCTAGACTGCACTCTGGCTGGCTCATCCCTTCCTTGTGACCCTTCTGTGAGGGGGTATCCAATTGTCTACAGATGGGCTTTGGGTTTCCGCTCCAACCCCCCTTGTTTTCATCGGGATGATTGTTTTGGGTGCCTGATACCAATCCTGTTGACACCTCACAATCACACAGGCTGGTGTGTTTCTTCCATGTTGCTTTGTTGCTTCTCCGCTAGATGGCCACTTGTTTAACTTCAAGCCTTCAAGAGCACAGGCGCTATATCTTTTAATAGCCGGGCACCCTCAGCTTTCTTCACCACATTTGCTTATACACTCATTTGTCCTCAGAGATCGTCATAGACTGTCAGGTTCTTAGAACAATGTGTTTATTTATATATATAAAAAAAAGAAGAGAGAAAGAGGAACCTATATCAAGGGCTCAAGTAGAAAATATTTGGAAATGAATATGGCACCACATGTACAAATATACTTGATACAAAAGATGTTTTGAATGTTATAAGAGCTGTAAGAGCCCCCAATAAAATCACTGAAAAAAAACACACTGCAAAAAAAATGAATAAAAAAAGGACAATGTGTTCTTGCATTGAGGCAGTACTTGAGTCGAGAGCCAATGTCTGTCTGCTTCTTTAATACTTAACATATAAGTATATGTACAGAGGCCTATTTCCCTATCATATGTTAATATATTTACATATGTACATGTCTATATTTAGACCTCTATAAATGTCTTTTGCTTCCTAGTTATTTCCTCTATTTCCTTCTACTTTTCTCTTGTCTCACTATCATGTTTGATCTTTATTCAGATCTCAGTAATTCCTCTCGGCTACATTGCCCTTGATCAAACCCATCAGGCACTCAACACCCTTCTCACCATTGATTTTAGGTCTTTTATTGTTCTCTTGTCCCTGAGTTTGTTAGCTCCCCTCTTGCTTTTCCCCATTTCCCCCTCCCCCCTGTCTCCCAGAACCATCGGTCCTGTTGTTTTCTCCTCAGGATTGTTTATCTTGCCTATCTTATATGGATAGACATGAAAAAAAGAGAGGAAAAAAAGAGGGAGGGCACCTATAAATAGTTCCAGGTCTGGGCTAAGCCCTGATGGCACAGTGGCTGTGTGTGGAACTGCAGCCCCAAATCCAGCAGCAGCTCTCCAGGAGCAAGGCTGGGCTTCCTACTCCCACCAGGGCAGTGATCACACACACACACACACACACACACACACACACACACAAAGTTCCAGGTCTGTTCGTTTGCCCTTATGTATGTTTTCTGATCAAGTCTGATGAGGTTCCAAGCCTTCTATTTTTTGAATTCCTCAGGGACTTGGTTTCTTTGTTCCCCTTGCTGCTCTGTTGTGTCCGCTTTGTGTTTTGTGTGAGGCAAACGTGATAACCACTACATTACGGAAACCCTGTGTTTTGTTCCAAGGTGGTGGAGTTAAACTGGGCACAATTCCCATACTGTGTCTCCAGTGCTGACCCCTGTAACACTGGGGGTCAGTGAGGGGACATTGTGCATCATAGTGGAACCGGTGCTATGGTCCTCACTGTCCCTTGGCTGCTCCAAGCAGGAGTGTCGTCCTCAGGACTTGGTGGGCCAGGATGCAATTCATTCTCTCTCTCTCTCTCTCTCTCTCTCTCTCTCTCTTTCTCTCTCTCTCTCTCATGTATTGTCTGGGAATACCTGCCACTCTTCTGGACCTCTTCCTCTGTAATACAATCTTCTGGGGAGGGGGTTGACGTAGCTGGGATTGGGGCCAGTCCAGCAGACCTCTCCATTAGTCTACTCTTCATGCCGGTATGTTGCCTCAACATTTGACATACCAGGTTGAGGACTGGTCCCTCTTTTCATTTCCTATGGAGACATAAACAATATCGTCCTCATGAGTGAGTTAGTGCCCTGTTCTCCTTCAATGCATATCCTTTCCATCCCCCTCCTTTCTAGTTCCTTTCTAGTTGGCCGACATATGCATCTTGGGTTGGGTCTGCCCTTTGCCAGAGTGTCTGGGTCTTGCCCATGAATTTTTGCCTTTCCCCCTATACCCCTGTGACTTTCCCCCTATACCCCTGTGCTTTTTAAGCTTACCTCAGTGGACTCATGTTGTACTTGTCCTTTTTTTTTTTTTTTAGGCATCACTGCTCTCTGGTGGTGGGAGTATGAGGCCCACCCAGCCTTTGCTCCTGTGAGCTGGAATTGAACCTCCATCCCAGTGGGCCGCAGTCCCACGCACAACCACTATGCCACTGGGGCTCAGCCCGTACTTGTCCTTTTATACTTGGCTTACTACAGAATCCTCAGGAGAAGACCATGCCCAGACCATGCACAGCCTCATTGGCTGTGACCTGATTTATAGACTAGACTCTACCCTTTCATAAGCTGACACATGTTGCTTAGCATAATTTCCTCTAGCTTTTCCTATGTGATGATGTGCTTCATGCATTCATCACTGCTATTTAGGGATATGCAGTACTCCGCTGTATGTCTGCACCACAGCTTTTTAATCCATTTGTCCATTGATCGAAATTTAGGTTGTTTACAACTCTTTGCAGTTGTGAATTGTGCAAGGATATACACTGGTATGCAGAAGTGGTTTGTTTCTTGCCTCTTCTGGGTAATTGCCCAGTAGGTGGATTGCTGGGTCATATGGTAGCTCAATTTCCATCTGTTTTAGATATCACCACATCAATTTCCATAGTGGCTGTACATACCTACAGGTGCCTCAGCAGTGGATGAGAGTTCCTATCTCACCACAGGCCCTCCCACACTTGTTGTTTTCTGATTTTTTGAATTGGGCTATCTTTGTGGGTGTTAGTTAGTAAATCATAGTTATTTTTTGTTTGTTTCTTTGTTTAGGGGGGCATCACTGCCCTCTGGTGATGGTAGTAGGAGGCCCAACCTTGCTTCTGGATTTAAACCTCCAACCCAGTGGGCTGCAGTCCTGCTCACAACAACTACGCCACCGGGGCTCAGCCAATCATAGTTGTATTTGTATTTTGTATTTTCCCTAATTTGTATTTCCCTTATGACTAGTGATTGGGAACATTTTATCATGTTTCAATAATTACTTTGTTCCCCAGTAATTACTTTTAATTGTATTAAAAAACAAAACTGGGTCTTTCAGCACAGATATTTCCAAATCACCATGAAGGGTTTGGCCATAAAAGAATTCTTTGTCGTCAAGAAAACAGAATACATGAATATGAGTAGACTTTTAGGTAGATTGAGAGCCATGGCGAATGCTGGGAATAAAAGATGTTACTTGTCTATGTCTTCATTTTGAGAGCAAAATCATCAATGAAGTGAGAATGAGGAATGAAATGTTGTAGCCTGGAAGAGATAAGACATGTCTAATTGTCTAAGAGGCCCCTGGCGACTTTGTGGTTTCATGCTGGACTGTGTGATTCGTAGTTCGAAACTACCAACTGCTCAGAATGAGAAAGGGGGCCTTCTACTCCTCTCCGGGAAACTGTCAGGAGCAGTTCTAGCTTGTGCTAATGCATTGTGAGTCGACTAGATGGCAGTGAGTTTGCTTTATTGAGTTGTCTTAAAAGGGTGGAAGGACATAGGGACCTGGAGAAGCATCATGGTATAGTCCCAGGGTGGGGTACTATCCTGTAAGGATTTGAAGGGCAAGGTTCAAATCCACCAGCTGCTGTTTGATGAGTGGTTAAAGCTTTCGACTTCTAAGGCTTTGGAAACCTGAGTTGGAATCTATTTCCTGGCCGTGGGTTTTGCTTTGTTTTGTTTTGCAGCAAGATGCTCTGGTTAAACATTTGTGGGAGTTACATAATCTGGTGTCAATGTGAGACTTGAGAGTGAAGGAGTGGAGCTTAGCGTGTCAATCGGGCTGCAGCTTTATGACCTCATTTGGAGGCTCTAAGGAGGTAAATAGCTTGCTGGAGGCAGGACACACACATGCTCACTCCCCATGAGACATTCCTGACAATGCGCCTGAAGGAACTACACTCGCTGATCAGTCAGAGTCCCGGGAGCTGGAGAAGCCAGAGAGAGTCCTCTGCCAGCACGAAGATGCTTCCACTGCCACTGGATCTACAAGACTTTCCACCCATTGGCCTGTGATCTTCCTGCATTCGGCGCCATTGCATGGGTTGTGTGAGTCTGAAGAGGACTTTATAGATTGGTGTCGGATATAGGGGCTAATGTCGGACTTGAGCTGGACTGGGTTGGGATGTTTTCTCAATATTCAGTTGCTCTAGTAGATAAGGTCTTGCGTATGCGCACACGAGGGTCTCTGAATTTGTTTCTCTAGTCCACTCAGAGGCAGCATTGTGGAACTGCTAATGGAAGCGTTTGTGTTCAAACTCACCCGTGGAGTTACCTATCAGGATTATAACCTTGGAAGTTCTCCTCCTTCAGAAAGGGGCCCTGTGCCCATGGGCTGGGGCTGACCTTTGAGAATAACGATGTTGAATTCAAAGAGAGAGCAAGCGGATACAATTCTGATTCTTGCGTGGTCGCAGTTGTTAGGTGCCAGCCATCAAGTAGATTCCGACTCCGAGCGACCTTACGACCTCACCTTAGCACAGAGCAAAACCCCACCGCGCCTCACAACCGTTCTTCTGCCTGAGCCCGTGTGCTGCAGCCAATGTGTGGGCTCATGTCGCCACGGGCCTTCCTCTTCTTCACTGTCTGAACATTTTGTCTTTGACCGAACATCACGTCCTTCCCCAGGGGCTTTCCTACCTCTCCACCAATCCCTAGGCTCCGATTTGCTCCAGGTTCAGAACGTCCTGGGGGGTTTCAGCATAGCCCACAAAGACCAGGGAGGACCAGAGAAATGAGTGGATGGGAACCGTGTGCATGATGGACGATATAATCAAATCCGCTTTGGGAGAAATGGGAGGCTCTGAGGAGTGGGGAGTGCATAGTGAAAACCTGGGGAACCGTGGGCTCGGACCTGGCGGGATTAGAGGGTTTAGGCTGAGGGGAGGGTTGGGTGATTAGAATGATGGCTCTGGGTTTGCTGCTTATTCGAATGATTGAAGAGGTAACGAGTATTGATAAGGATGAAGAGCTAAGGTGTGAGCGTGAGAGAGGCTGAAGCAGGCGGCCCACGAAAGAAGAGTTGCTGAGAAAGCCGGACCGGGAAAAAGTATGTAAGAGAAAATCGAGCCAATGGACAACGAGTACACGAAAGAAGAAAATTCATTGTGGTAATGACTGTACAACGCTCCTTGATATGATTGAACTATTGGATTGCTTAATATCTGGATTATATATCAATAAAACTGTTTAAAAAGAAAAAAAAAAAGACATGACAATATTAGTGACGGTGACCTAAAACGTGAAAGACCCAGGGAACATACCCCAGGGGTCTGGAGGTGCCTGAAACCAGCGAGGTAGTTAGGCTTCAGGCATCACGTGATATTGAAAGCTCTATTTGTAAGGGCTCAGGGGAGGAGGGACTGAGGGGGAGTGGCTCCTTTAAGGGCCTGGGTGCCCGGGGATAAGCCAGAGGTCGGACCGCAGCGCGGGACCTCCGCTGAGTCTGCGCATTGAGGGCGGAGGCGGGGCCAAAGCCGGAGCTCGCGAGCGAGGGCGGGGCCTCACGGGGGCGGAGCCTGTGCGCCGGCTAGGGCTGCGGCAGCTGCGGCTGCTCCTCCAGCTTCCGAGGGAAGGTTCCCGTGGCCTGGGCCGAGCCCGGAGCCGCCGCTCGACCGAGCCTCCTGGAGCCGCCGCGCCGGCTCAGCGTGGGGGCGGGCTCGGGCCCGGCCCGCCGCCGGACCCAGGAGCGCGGCTGCATGCCCGAGGAGCAGGCCGGCGCAGCCATGGTGAGGGAGCGAGGCCTGGCGGAGCGGCGGCCGCCCGCCCGCCACCCGGCCCCGCGGACCTGCCCCTCCCTAGCTCGGGTGCCCTCCGCGCCGAGACCTTAGCCCTCGGGACCGCCCCCTGGAAGCCCAGCTCCCCCCCACCCCGGGGCCCCCGCTGCACCTGCCGAGGTGAACCCCTCCAGGTGACACCTTCTTGAACGCCCTGCGCCCCCGGTGACACCTTTCCTCCTCACCCCCAGTGACAGCCTCGTTCGCCTTCCCCTTTGGCGCCCCCTCCTCGTCCTCTAGCCCCCCCCTTTGCTCTCCCACGTTGCCCTTCT
>PVJH01044760.1:0-12825 GCA_004026705.1 Nesogale talazaci | reverse complement strand
GTCTTTCTGTTGGTTGGTTCTTGGTGTTTCCCCAGGGAAGTTCTAGAGGAATCCCAAGCTTTGTGAGCTTGAGATTCAGAAAGATCAAGAGGGGGTGGGGGGTAAGGGTTAATGCAAGGGGGTGGGGGTGGGGGCAGCAGAGAACACTTCCGCCAGGAACGCCCCACTTGAGTTAATGAAAATTCCGGGGATGCTGCTGGACCTGATTCACTGCTGAGAGCCATGAAAAATGGCGCCATAAATCTTTGGCCTCCGAAGAAAAGCGCTGGCTTCCCTTGTTGGGGTAAACAAATTGAGCATTTGAAAGCAACCCATTAGCTACTCTGCCTGATTTGTATACAAATGCCACCAACCAACCTCCCATTGTTCGGCCAGGTAGTTGCGGATGTGGGGGTTTTATGGTCCAGCTAGGAGTTTGTCACCACCACCCAGACTGTCCCCAGAGTGATTTATCCCCAAACCGCCCTCTCAATCAGGCGTCAGGGCGGGGCAATGACCCTTGGCATTCAGGGACGGGGAGGGGGGGGGGGAGGCGCTGGAGAGCCAGCTCCTCATTGTCAGCCTGCTCCGCCGCCACCCGCTCCATGCTGTCACCACCTGTGCAACTGGCAGGGAGATGCTACAACTCCCCAAAGACACCGAGCTCTAACCGAGGCGGGGAGACGCCACAGCAGGGAGCCCTGTTCTCTCGGGGCGGCAGCAGCCGAGACTGCACAGACGCGCGCGCACCGCTTTCGGCACTAGGAGGCTTGCCTTTTCCCACGCTGCCACAGCGTTGGAAAGGGCGCGGGCTTTCTCGTTCGTTCGCCGCACTGACTCTCATGGGTCATAGACACCATTGAAAATAGGCTGAGCTCTAGATGGAGAAACTGAGGGCTGCTGGGAGTCCTGGCGGCTGGGTGGTTAAGCTGCCAGCTGAAAGGCCGGCAGTTCAAATTCAGCGGTCTCTCCTCCGGAGAAAGAGGCGGCAGTCAGCTTGCGCCCAGATCACAGCCAGGGATCAGAACCCTGAGGCTATGGGGAGCTTTCACCTCCTGTGGCGAAAGCCATGAAAGAGTGACAGGCGACCTTCAGGAACGCAGAGGTCAGGGGACCGCATGGCTTAGAGCGGGAGGCCAGAGACTTGGTTCCTGGCTATGGACCAGAGACTGTCTCCGTTCTGTTTCCTGATCCTGACTTGGAACTTATTAACTTCTCTAATAAACGCCCAACAATATGGGGAGTGGGGTTGCAGCGGAAAGTGCAGCCTTAAACACCACAGGGGCAGTTCTTTTTCCTCTGACTCTCGGGGTGTCTGTGAATCAGAAATGCCCAGAGGGCACCAGGCGTGATGCATGGTTTGTAGGACAAGATGGGCAGCCACGGGGCTGCATGTCACTAAGGGACACAAGCAGAATCTGATGAAAGGGTTGTACGCTCAGCTGTGGATCTGACCACCAAAACTTAAATACAGTTTAATAAATGCAGACTGACATACATTTCAGCTAGGACGCGCTGGAAATAAAAATATAAATGAATACAAGGAAACATGAAAAACTGGGAAGGAAAGAAGGCTTGTGAAATGGTGAATGATCACACACTGTGAACATCCTATCCCACAGATGTACATGTCTTGGTTTTCATTGACATTCAGTTATGAAAAAATGACCCTAGCAATAAGTCATTCTCTCACAGCACCACTATGACAATAACACAAGAAGTTCCAAATCATGAAATTCCAAAAGGATGTGAAAGAGCCAGCAGAATTTTGAAGCCTAGGGTAATCTTTTTAAGACTAAGAATGTGTGAGGGGAAGGAAGTTTATAACTTTTGATGACCTGTGTGTGTGTGTTTAGAAGAAAGATTCATCAAACTACGTGTTGCTTTTATGAGAACCTTGATGCAAGTGGCCCTTAGGAAACCTCCTTTCTGAGAGAAGAAAGAACTGGCCCGCCTTGTCCCTGGGTACCTAAGATGGGTACCTAAGGATGAAGTAACAACTCAGTTGGCTGATTGCAAGTTCTCTGCTATTAGTTGCTCATTTGCAAGTCCCAGATGAAGCAGAAGAAACAAAACCCCTGAGAGTCAACATATGACCTTGAGTTTATCCAAACCTGAATTGAGAGAATAGACAGGCTGCATTGAATACTGACGGCCAAAGACATGCCCACATGGACAGTGTGCATGGGAAAAGAAAGATCATGAAGAAGACAGGGAGGCAAGTACAAAGCAAAAGAAATGCTAGAAGAGACTCTGAAAGTAGCTCCAGAACAGTGATTCTCAACCTGTGGGTCACAACCCCTTTGGGGGGTCGAATAACCCTTTCACCAGGGTCGTCTGAGTCATAACAAAATGACAGTTACGAAGTAACAAGAACAATACTATGGTTAGTTGGGGAGGGGCACCTTAATATGAGGAACTGCATTAAAGGGTTGTGACATTAGGAAAGTTGAGAATCACTGCTCTAGAACATGGGAAAGTAAACGCGAATGAATGAAAGGTGCTTTGGGAAGACAAGTAGTAAACTCCCACAACCACCCTGTGTCCTTTGGGAATATCCACCCACGTTTCTCCTTTGGAGTCTGAACAGCCAAGTTCAGACTCTCTTTGCAGAGTCACCACATATCTCCAGGTGAGAATGATGACGGATCTCTCCACTCACTTGGCGAGAGCACACCCTGTCAGGCGCAGGCCGAGCACGCTCACTGCCCGCAGACATCCTGCAGTAATATTCCCACCTTTGAACCCTTTCCCTCTCCACTCTCCAGCTAGCAGTGAGCTTACACCCGATCTCCTGGATTAGGCTCACAAACATGTAACACTGTGTGTACAGCAGAAAAGCAAAGGAGAAAGACAATTGTTGGCTGATTTACCGAGAGCCTGAATTCAGATGCCTGGCATGAAGCCTTCGACTGATAAGCAATCTGCCAGGGTTGGGTATTCCAGCCCTGCTCCCATGGGAGAGGCCCAGTCCCTAAACTTAGGTGAGAACTACCCCATGCACCCATGCCAGCAAGAAGTAAAGACTGGTAGCAAACCAGTTAAAAAAACAAACCAATAAAGGAAATGTCTCAAGGTGGACTTCTAACCTATGGGAAGTACGAAGCTGCATTTCTTTCTTTCTTTCTTTCTTCTCCAAAGCTGCTTTTTTTTTTTTTAGGCATCACTGCCCTGGTGGTGGGAGTAGGAGGCCCAGCCTTTGCTCCTGGGAACCGGAATCGAACCTCCATCCCAGTGGGCCGCAGTCCCGCGCACAACCACTACACCACCGGGGCTCAGCCCAAAGCTGCTTTTAAAGTGTTGTGTTTTCCCACTGTCCTGATGAGCTCCCTGGGGAAATTCCTAGGGGAAGAGGCCAGGGATAAAGAGCTTCCTGATCATTCCTAGGAGCCCTGGTGGCAAAGTGATTATGAATTGGGCTGCTTACTGCAAGGTCCGCAGTTCAAAACCACCAGCTGCTCCTCAGGGGACAGACAGGAGGAGACAGGGCTTCCGACTCCTGAAAACAGTTACCGTCTCGAGAACTCACGGAAGCTGCTTCTTTGAGCCTGTCCTCTACTGTTGCTGTGGGTTGGCAATAGACTCCATGGAAGTGAATTTGGTTGGGTGATTAGTTTGGGGTTTTGTTTTTTTGTATTTCTCCCGGTTTGACTCTTAAAATAATCCCCGTTCCATTCAGTTTGTAAGGTGAGATCTTTCAGAGTGAATTTACACCACAGCCTCAGGCTGTCTTCATTCATCGCAACTGATTTAGTCTTTAAATACCAAAACAGCAAATTGCTTACCTCTCTCACTAGGCCCACCGTCTTCTTATGCACTGCCTTGGGAATGTGTCCACTGTAAAATGATTCCAGAATTAGAGACTATTTGAGATAGAAAGATAGATAGGTAGATAGACACGTAACATACTCATAAAAGGAGTCTTCAAAAGGTCCCTGGAAAAATGGCAGGGGAAAAAAAAACGTCATTTTTCTGAGACATTTTTGAAGCCACCTTGTATATGTAGACCTGTGTATGAAGTTAAATTGGATGTAAACAGATTCTTCTAGTGTTCTACTGGGGTTTCATTTAATATCAATCTAACCTGCAGGATCCAATCAGCTCAATTACTGTCCTCCAGTGAATTCCAACTCACAGGACCCTAGAGAACAGAGTAGAACTTCCCCTGTGGGTTTCCAAGACAAAGCTCTCTCTGATGGAGCACCCGGTGGTTTCAAACGACTGACCTTAGGTTAGCACCCCAACAGGTAACCCACCATCAATAGTCTTTGAAGGACCTTATGGCCTCTGGGTTAGGGCACCAATTGATTCTCCCTAAATACCTTGAGTTATTTATTTTTTTTTTTTAGGCATCACTGCCCTGGTGGTGGGAGTAGGAGGCCCAGCCTTTGCTCCTGTGAGCGGGAATTGAACCTCCGTCCCAGTGGGCCGCAGTCCTGCGCACAACCACTACGCCACCGGGGCTCAGCCCACCTTGAGTTATTATTATCTAACTTCTCACCCCAAAGTATTTTCCCAAAGTGTCAGCCAAGGCCTTCTTGTTTGCCCCTTTGTATACACAGGGAATGATGTTTGGCAGGCTTCTCCTAACAACCCAAACTTTGAAATTCGAGAAGGTAGGTCTACTAGACATCACGGCCTTATTTTGAGGCGCAAAGCCCTCTCTGGCTGAATTCAGGTCTTTACTACTGTAGCCCCCCACTGCCTGGATCTCAGACCCCCCAAGTGACACCGCCACACCCCAGAGCTGTGCAGCCTTCACAGAGTAACAAGGGTGTTGTTCACTGCGTGGAGGCGATTCTGAGCCACACCAGGCCCATCGCTTGGGCCTGCATCCTCCTTGCAACTGTCCTTATGCTTGGAGCCAGCCCATTGTTGCAGTCACTGTGTCCACCCCTCCTGTTGAAGATGTTCCTCTTTTGCATGAACCTTCTACTCTAGCAAGCATGATGTCCTTTCCCAGGCCTGGTCTCTGCTGATAACATACTCTGCCTAAGTGTCAAAGTCTTCACAGGATGACTCTGCCCACGAGCCAATTCCGACTCTGCAGGATAGGGGAGAACTGCCCCTGTGCTTTCTGAGACCATCGCTTTACAGGAGTACAAAGTCTATCTTTCGCTCGCAGAGCGGCTGGTGGTTTTGAACTGTCGTCCTTGAGTTCAGCAGCCTGTCACCACCACGTCACCTAAAAGGCGGTCTAGACTGGACAAATGATTTCCTTACATTGTCGCATACGCTTTTAAAGTCTCTGACCAAGGATCCAAATTTTACATCAGCCCCCTGAAGAGAGACACTGGGAACCTGGGCTTCTCGGGAGAGGGCTGAGAAGTGAGCTGGTGGCCAGAGCAGTTGGTTCTTCCACTGGGGCTCTCAGTGGAACTCAAGGAACAGGGGCTAAGGAGAGTCAATGACCCTTGCTGTTAGGGGTCACCGGGTCATTTCTGACTCACGGGGACCCTGAGAGAGGAACAGAGGGCTTCCTTGGAGGCCTTTCCTTGACTGTCATTGTTGTAGGAGCAGGTCACTGGACCCTTCCCCACTGAGCCCTGAGCAGGTTCGAACAGGCCCTCATTTGGTGAGAAGCCAGGCACTTAAAGGAAAGGAACTCCTTTCACTAATAAAGTTTCAAAGCCCATTGTGGGACTATTTGCCATGTTTGGTTGGGAGCACTTACACGGAGCAAGTTGTAACTGAGAACAGCACTGGCTCCCCGTGTGTCAATTAGACACGAAGAGGCCAAACAATTCTCAAGTATTATCTGTCCTCTCACTGGGCTCTCGGGTTTCCCAATAGATGAAGAGAACGACAGTCTGTCACATACCAAAAAAGAACGACTGGGCATAAAAGAAAGAGTGGTTATCTGTTGCATGCTTCCCCAAGGAACCGGTTCCAAACTAACATAATTACTGTGCAAGAGAGAATAATAAAAACAGGAAATTGGAAATAAGGTTTTTTTAAATGCCACATCCTGTCTAGAGTACCTGCACATGTTAAGTGTGTTCAACTTCATACATGTATTAAAATGCCCACTGGGAGATGGACTTGCCCGACTTCTCCTATCTTAGGAAACAGCTCACTGGACTACAACTGTTAACAAGGAACCTGGGTGGTGTGACTTGTTGGGCTGCTAACTGCAAGGTCACTGGTTTGAAACCACCAGCCATACTGAGGGAGAAAGAAGAGGCTTTCAACTCCTGCAGTCTCAGAATCCCACAGGGGACAGTTGTACTCTGTGTCAGAGGGTCTCTGTGAGTCAGAATGGGCTCAATGGCAGGAAAGTTTGGGTTTTTGTGGTCGAGACCAGGGCTCGGCAAACATGCAGCTCTGAAGTCACATTGAAAACGTCCATGTTATTCTCTCAGATCACGGTGATTTCATTTGTTGGGAACAAAACCTACATAAGGCTCTTGGGTGATTTTAAAGTTGTTAGGAGGGACAGAATTGGCTCTTCAGTTTCAAGAGTTTGCCAACCCCTGGTCTAGACAATGTCATTCACCCAAGTCTCATGGAGGGGACTTCAAAAAGTTCATAGGAAAGTTTGGTTAGCCTCTGAATCCATTTTTTCTTGAGCTTTATTATGTCCCCTCCTCACACTACCCCTATAAGGCATTCGCACCACCTCCCTTTTACAGTACCAGAACTGAATGTTCAAAAAGCATAAGGGTGTTGTCCACACTCAGATAGGTAGGAGGTAGCATTCAAAACCAGAGATGAGACGTTCTCCCGCGGTAAAGAGTGGTCATCTCAGAAACCCTCAGGGAAGTTCAGCTCTAGTCCTGTAGGGGCGAGATGAGTCGGTGTCATCTTGGTGACAGTGAGAGAGCGTGAGTGAGCATCTTAAACCAGGCTGAGAAGACTCTAGAACACCCTTGATTGCTCCCTGGCTTAGCCTCATTGCACCAGGAAGCTTTTTAGAGGTTTAAAGTTATTTAGTCAAGAAGGCAAGAGGAGGACCAATTAGAGGCTTTTTTTTTGGGGGGGGGGGGAGGAAGGGGGTTATCCTGGCCCCCACAAGGCTAGTTCCACAGCATGATACTAGATACGACTGCTTTCAAGCTTTTAGCTTATAATCACCCTCTATTGGAACCAGATTTATGAGCTCTTCAGAGGCGAGCTTTTTGATTTTCCTAAGCAGACATGTTTGGTATTTTAGAAGGTCAGCCCCCCTATGGAGCAGTGTTTTTAATAGACTCAGTTGAGCTGAAACTAGAGACACACTATTCAATTCTGAGGAAGCTCCTGAATCTTTCAAGATTGGGGGTGGGTGGGAGAGGAAGCGATCACAGGAAAGATATATAACCTCACACCCATCTTTCTTCCCCTTTGTTTTCTTCCCCCAAATGAGGTAGTGTATCTCAGGGCTATAGCCACATCGTGGCAATTTTCAACGCATTTCTCTCCGGTGTGAGAAAATTTCCACTAGGAAATTATTTTTCCGGGAAGTTCTATGTCCTGAACTAGTTAGTTAGCTAGGTGTGACAAGGAGACCTCATTGTAACACCAAACTTCTCTAAGAAGGAAAAGCACACAGAGCAGTCCCCACCATTCTTACCTCACCAAGTCAGGCAGGCAGTTACTGCCTAAAGGCTCAGTTCTTTCAGCTCCAACCCCACCCCCCATACTCCCTGCAGCTTCTGCCTCACAGGGAAGGCCAAGCAGAAGGCATATTTGGTCCTTAGCAAAATGCAAAGCTGATTAGGCAGGCAAGGCTTTGAAATTACTGGCTGAGTGGAGTGCAGGTCTGCCTTGAAGGCTGGTGGCAAGGTAGCTGGGTGGTGAAGTTAAGCACTCAGCTGTTGGTCCAAAGGTTGGCAGTTTGAACCCACTCAGAGTGAAGCCTTAACTCAAAGGCCTGCTAATCACAGCCTCATTCCCTGCACATGTGGGTCCCCGTGAGCATGAGAAGGGAGCTCACTCAATGGTAACATTGAAAGGAAGATCACCTGGGCACACTGAAAGGAAGATAACCTGGGCGTAACTAACGGTACAGCTACCCAGGGGGAGATTTGTGTTAGAGTCAGGGCCAAGCACACAAGCTCCCGAAAACTCACCCAGGGTGCCTGAGCTCTGAGCCACCACTCCATTGCCCCAACTGAAGCCAGACCTATGGTCACCGAGGTCACTCTAATTCACAGAGACCCTAAGCGACAGGGTACATCTGTCCCCGTGGGGTTTACATCTTCCTTCCAGGGAGCAGTCGGTCCATTTGAACTGCTGACCCATGACTTCTAACAGCGGAGTGCGTAACCACTGCTGCATCACATACCAAACAACCAAACTCGCTGCCCTGGAGTGGATTCTGGACACAACAGGACAGGGTTGAACTGCCTCATGAGTCTCAGGTCCGGGAACTTTTGCCGGGAACAGAAAGCCTTGTCTTTGTCACTCAGACCAGCGGGAGGAAGGGTTCAGACTGCTGACCTTGGAGTTGGGAGCTCACCACGTAAGCCCTGCACCTCCAGGGCTCCTGTCCTGGGCTCCACCTCTTAGAGAGGTGTCAGAAGCCCAAAAGTCAGAGAGCGCTCAGTAAACACAGGACCAAATCAGATTTCCTTTGCATCCAATCTTCCCGAGTTTGAGTACCGAGGTAGGCCCTGGCTTTTGGAACGATGTTTACAAGTATGATTTTTTAAAGTCAGTCATTGCTGTCTATTTCCTAACGGATTACTGAGTCCTTGGTTAGCACAACTGACAGGCAGGTTGGCTGCTTGGAGAGTAAATGCTGGGACTGGCATGATGCTGTTATTTAAGATAGTTTGAAGCTCAGGAAACCTTTTGCTCCTAAGAAACTTCTGTCATTAGATCTCAAGGGATAGGGGCAAGGGGAGAAATCCAATCACGTATTCTGTTCAATTCTTCTCTAAGCCAAAGTAGACCCACTGTATCAAGGAGTCAATTCCAACTTGGAGTGACTCTCAATAGGGTTTCTAAAATGAAATCCTGTGGGAGGAGGCAGCCTGACCATTTCTCCCTAAAAAGCTGATGGCAGGCTTCAACTGCTGACCTCAGGGCTAGCAGCTCATCCCACAATGCACCATACCACAAAGACAGACACACATAAGAGGCATCACAGTCTCTATGTCAGTGTATTGTAAGGCACGTGAGAACCTCAGAAGGCACAATCAGCATGCGGTCACTTATTAAAATGCTTACTGTGGAGCCTGTTTGAGACCATGGGCCTATTATTTATTCATCAGTCTACATAGTGGACTTGAGCTGCTGCCATTCAGGTCCTTTCTCAAACGTGGCCGCTGCCAGCTACCTTCTAAAGGTAACCTGGATTGTTCCTAACATATTCTGGAAAATACACAAATTCTTGTGGAAAACCTCACCCTCAAATATGTAGGCTATGAACTGATTTTTAAGCAACCGTTTCAAAGATAACATGCAAAACAATTGGGAGGGGGGGAGGGACCTGGTGGAAAATTAATCCCACATGGAAGATAAAGTCACATGGAGGGGGAGGGGGGTGCCTGGCCGGCAGGGAGCACACAAAGTCCGCACAGGTTTGCAGTGGGCAGGCGAATGCAGCCAGGCTGAATGACCGAGAAAAGGGGAAAGTTTACTTCTCAGAAGGCTACATTCCTCCATTAGTCACTGGCTAAAGTCAAGGTTGTGCTTGGCTATATTAAAAGAGTCATTTTGGGGGGCTGGGGAGAAACTGTAATAATGTCTTATTTAAATCTCAATGGGTGGGTATTGAATGTTCAGCAAGGGGTGGGTGGGGGGCAGCTTTCTAAGGATGGAGATGAATTTAGCCACACAAAAAAAGCACAGCAGGGTGTGCTCAGGAACAAAACTCTCAGGAAGGAAGAACATGCTAGAATAAAGCTAGGCTGGTTGGAGTCAAAATATTTAATTTAGTCTTCGACAGAATAAACTGAATTTAATCAATAGCAAAACGAGACAGGAGGTTCATTTTTGTTCAGTTTTTGTTTCCTTTCCCAGCCCAGAGGTAGACACATTTTAAAAAGGTATTCCAAAGCAAGTAGACCCAGCCGAGAGGCACTTGGCTAAGGTAATGTCAGAAATGGAAGCAAGGTGACCTGAGGCGGCCAGATGGAAGCCTAAGATCTCTTAGGTAAGGCTGGAAAACATATTCATTCTAACAATGACGACAAAAGAGTAGAATCTGCGTAAAACACTGAACGAGGAGCAACTCACATTTAGAAAGTGGCCCTAATTACACATGGGCAGGAAAGAGTCAACAGGATCTCGATCACGGGGCCTGGGGCCAACCTAATCTAGAGATGGAGGGCCCCGGGTGTACAACAGCAGATTGTCAACTGTACAATTCACACGCCGCCTCTTGACATCCCCCCACTCTGTTTTAATTCACGAAAAGAGGCCACTAAATTGCAGACAAAAAATATATATATATATATATATTTAAAATCTTAACAATAAATCAAGATGTAGGGACTTACAGAGAGCACATTTTAGTTTATTTAAGTACTAAATCCAGCTCCCTTGGATGCAAATAACCCTGGTAACAGTGTGTACATAAGCCTTTCTCTTTGCTCCCGGTAAATTTTAAAGCAAACGACACATTTGCAAGTCTGTGCAAATAATCCTTCAGAAGAAATAGCCAAGATTCCGTTGGCAGAGGTCACTCTGTCTCCCCGGCCCAGGAGGATGACATGAGTTCCGTGTTCTTCAGATAAAGTGCTCCTGCCCAGCAGAACTCCAAGGCCTTCGAGCGGTCATACAAACTCCAGCTTCCCGTGCCCGCTGTACATGCCCCAGTGAACCAGCGAGAGGAGCTTGTCGTTGCTGACGTCCGCCTGGCGCATCTTGTCGCAGGTGGTGCAGCAGCTCTCGCGGGCGCCCACCGGCACCATACACTCCCAGTCTAACTTGGCGATCGGGCCCTTTTTGGAAGGGTGGCCGTGAATGCTGTAGTGCAAGCGGGAGAGCATCTGCTGGCGCTGGTCCCGGAGTCTCTGGTTCTCACTGCGCAGCATCCTCAGGGCCAACATGATCAGCAGCACCAGGATGAGCCCTCCGGCGATGGGCACAGCGATCACGGCCGCCCGGAACCACAATTCTCTGGACGACGTCAGCTCCTGCACCTTGGTGATGAGGTGTCTGCCGCCGCCGTCGTGCTGGTATCTGTTGCCTTGCCCTACGGGGAGACAGAGAACACCATCAGACTCTCCAAGGTCACTCCCCCAGCGCCAGGTAGATGCACAGTGGCCTTGCCGTTCGCAACCAGGGATCCCACGCGAACGAGAGCTTCCGACGAGGCGGGCGACATTGAGAAAAACAATAACCATTTTCTTTCTTTTGGTAAAACTGATCCAAAGGGAGATGACAACCACATCTGTTAACAGACTGTCGTGACTGTGTAGTTAATGGTCTTTAATGCCTTTGAAATGTTGAAAAGACAGGCGAGCCCTATTATGGAGCCAGTCTAATGCCCAGGCAGACATAAAAGCCACTTGCTAAGAGATGCAACTTTGCATCCAGTCCTGCTTCTCCCTCTGGTGTCTCTAATTACATTAGCAACAAAATCAGTAGCAGACATGGCACGTCTTTGGCTGTCACAAGTCTACAGGGCCAGGCAAGCCTTGGGGTTGGAAATAGCTCCCACCTACCTGAGGTCTCCCCCCTGGGAGGAGAGAGGACATCATGCAGACCTCTGTAATTGCACATATCTTCATGACAGCATTCCAACGTGGGCACGGCGGTGCCAGAGTGGTTTTGTGCCTGTTTGGCTTGGCAGATGTTCGCTGAGCTTGTAAGGGAGTCCAGGCAGCCATGAGTAAGCGGGGAATTGGTGTTCTGGGGATCGAGGAGTCTGGAGAAGCAGGCGCTGAGCTCCGACTTACACATGTAGCCCGTTGCCACGCAGTGTGCGGCATCACAGTAGCATCTGATTTCACCTGTAAACAATGAGAAATGCATCACCCTCTGTCCTTGGCGACCACAGCAGCTATCCACCCAGTGAAGGCCCTGGCTGGATCCCAATGTCAAGGGCACCAGAGAGCTGGGAGACGGGACTTGTCTGCGAAATGGTTAAACTAGCAAGTTGGCGTTGACGGGGAGAACCCTTTGTGTAATTCAGTGGTAGATTTCAGTCTGGCTTCATGGAATAGTCAAGAAACACAACTCACCACAATAAAAGAGCTTCAGGAGGCCTTTATAAATTTGGGACAAGACAATCATTAAAACATTGGGATTTTGAAGGGGAAAAGAAAAAAAAAACAGCAATCAGGTGATTTCACCCTGCTGGTACGGTATTTCAATCACATCATCTCTTCATTTTCATCCTACATGGCCATGCAACCTAAAAATGCAAGGCTTTTTGATTTTGTCAGTATAAATATTTGATCGGAACTGCTAAATTGTTTACTACCTCTCAGGGCTGTGCCAAGATTTAAGAGCTTTAGCTAACACCTTATAAAGTTATTAACTAGAAACACAACAATCTAGAAATTGCTCAGGTCAGGAGGTTTTAAAACTATGAAATCGGGCAGCTATTTGCAACCTCTCTAGAAAAGGCAAGCGTTTCCCATAAAGGTCTTTTCATGCGGAGGAGCTTTTAGTCAGTATATTGTAAAACAGGAACTAGGCAGTTTACAATTAGTGGTTTGCTTGCCAAAGTCAATTTCTTTCAACCCAAATGGAAAGTCATAAAACTGAGGGCAAAACTGCAAGGCTAACTTCTCCTCCCCTCACGCCCCAGTTTTTGCATGTAAAAGGGGAAGCATTTAAACTGAAGAGCCTCTGCTGGTTTGAATGAAAAATCCTTAAGGAAACCTCAACATTTTCTACAGGAAGTGATTAAAAGTTTCCTTTATAAAACTTAGTTTGTTGCTGTGCACATGGAGATGCAAAGAACTC
>PVJH01044759.1:0-12806 GCA_004026705.1 Nesogale talazaci | reverse complement strand
GTGGAGGAGAGGTGGAGGACTAGAGGAAGACTTGGCTTCTGGCTTATGGGAACTGTGCCTGTGGACGGACGATGGTTTGCTGCTCTTGACTTACGGTAACCCAGGAACTTCCCGGATAGCCTCCTTTCATGGAAAGTATCATCTGTGAGCTCTGTGTGGCCACTGCAATGAGCTACGGAACCCAGCGCCATGGGAGGAACCATGGGTATCTGAGGAGGTAAAGAAGAGTGGTGGGTGAAGACATGTCTGGCCCCTGCATGGAGACAACAGGTGAGCCAGCGGGGGCAGGCATGGCCAGCCTTCCATGCCTGCAACTGCAAGTCAACAATTCCTTAATGAGCATAAGCATCCTCTTTCCTCAAGCCTGAGGCAGGCCAAGTGATGCTGGACTTCAGCTTGGGAGCAGCTGTGTTCTTTGTAAGGCGAAGTCACCCTCACAGGGCCCGAGAGCACCAAGAATGCCTGGGCGAGGGCTGGGGGTGGGCCTCATCCATCTGAACACAGTCCTGGTGGTGTGGGAAGTGAGTGGTTCTTCTGGAAAAATGTCTCCTCCTCACTGGCGCCCCTGGGACTCCCGAGACTGGCTGCAGACTCAGGGCAGGGAATCGGTGGATTACTTCTTCTTCCGGGTCGTTAGTAGTGATTCCTCAGGCCTGGGTCTGTGGTCCCCTTGGAATCAATTACAGTGAAACGGAAAGTAGCAAGGCGAGGGCATATCCATTCTGGCCCACACTGACCCCTGCAGGGCAGACAGGACTGCCCCCCACAGTTCCCCAGGCTAGTTCTTTTGGAGCCAGCCTGCCTCACCCTTCTCCCTCAGAGCAGCAGTGACCTCGAGGCTCAAGGCAGGGTGCTCTCACCCCGAGTCTTCCGGGCCCCTTCATGACCAGGTTGGAATTAAGATTCCGGAGAACCTCCATCTCTCAGCAGAGATTGTGGAGACAAAAGCTGGGGGCCAGAGTGTCACTCTTAGACGGCAATCTTACAGTCGGGCAAAGGGCAGAAGTCAGGAGCGGTGTGGATGGCCAGGAGGCTGCAGCAAGGGTGGTTTGCTGCCATGGCTGGTACTCTGCTATCAGAGAAGACCAGCGCCTGGAGAAGGACAGCATGCTTGTCAAAGTGGAGGCGGCAGCTGTGAAAAGAGGGAAGGGAGACCCTCGACAAGAGAGATGGACACCGTGGCTGCAACCATGGGCTTGAACCTAAGAACAAGTGTGCGGATGGTGCGGGACCGGCTGTGTTTTGTTCCGCTGTGCTCTGGGTCGCCATGGTCCTGAACTCACTCGATGGCACCCAACATCTGGGAGCACCTGGACTGAGCTCTCCCAACAGCCCTCTCGATCCTGGGACTCACTCACATGGGCAGAGAGCCTTCTTCAATGTGTTTGCTTTACCCAGGTTGAAAAGACTCTCTAACACACACACACACACACACACACACACACACGGCTAATTTACAAGTGTCTGAGAAAGCTGCATATGAACAAATTTGGAGACAGATGAGGAATCAGCAGTCAGGTGGGAAGTGGAGTCAGGAAGCCATCTCCCTGCTGCTGTGGGAGACCCAGCACCCCCATGATTACCTGGGCACATCTGCCTGGGTTTCCCAGGGATGCCAAGGGAGGGAGCTGGATTTCTCTCAAATGCTTCTTTCTACAAGGCCAGGCATTATCCAGAATCTTTCCCCACCCTTCCCCGGCACAGGAAATCCAGCCAATGCTTGACATATTTTACTCACTATATCGATTCATAATTGTGATGACAACTGATTAAAAAAAAGACCGTGTAGCCAAAAAGTTCAAAAAAGCCCATCTAAATTCACAACACCATTTATCATTAGTCCAAATCTACCACTGCAGAGTCAAATTCAACTTATAGCAGTCCCACAGGACAGAGTAGAACTGCTCCTTGGGGTTTTCAAGACTGCAAATATTCACAGGAGCAGACAGCCTCATCTTTCTCCACAGAGTGACAGATGGGTTTGAACTACTGACCTTGTGTGCCTACCCCACAGTGCCAACAGGGCTAATCTGGCTAAACTCCAGAAAACTGACAACACTGAATGTCTCCACTCCATGGCAGTGAGTTTGGTTTTGAATGTTTTGTTTTTTTTTCTTTTGGTTGGTGATATCTTGGGTTTCGACCAAAAGGTTCAAACCCACCAGATGAACAATGAAGCAGTATTCTTTCTTAAATATTTAGATCCTTGAAAACCCTATGGGGCAGTTTAACTTGAAGGTTGTAGGTTTGGAGAAGTTCCAGAAAGACCAACACGTGGGTGGAGGCAAGGGCGCCATGAAGTGGCTATTATTTTTACTCATGGTTCTCTGCTGCAGGGGGAAGTGAGGTAACCAGGTTGGCAAGTGACAGCATCCATCAGCCAACAGCTTTCCAAGATAAAACTTTGAGAGAAGCCATTCAGATGAGCACAAAGAAGCCTTCACAATGAGTTCACTAAATGCAAATTAAAACAGAAGTACTGAATAAGCACTGGACCACAATTAAAGATGGAAGAAACAGCAGGTAAGAAACAATTTTCATTGATCAAAGGACTTACAGCTAACAGAATAGAGCAGTCTGCATTGAAACCCTCTCCCATGAATATGAAGTGGTGCAAAGACTTTTTTTCCCCTTCCTTTTGGGGGCTTTGTTCAAAGCTTTGGAGGTAGAAATGGATTTGCATATTTTAATATAAGGTACCTCTATTGAACAAAAGAAACCCCATGCTTTTGAATGGTGGTCCTGGTGACGAATATTGAAAGTACCAGGGACTGCCAAAAGGACAAATAAGTCTGTCTTGGACGAAGTTCGGCCAGAATGTTCCTTAGAGGCGAGGATGGTGAGACTTTGTCTCACATACTTTGGACATGTTTTCAGGACTCACCAGTCCCTGGAAAAGGACATCATGCTTGCTAAAGCAGAGGGGAAGTGAAAGGAAGGAAGGTCCTCAACTAGACAGACTGACACATTGGCTTCTGGATTAAGATCAACATAGAACAATTGTGAGCATGACACTGGACCAGGCAGTGTTTCATTCTATTGTACGGAGGGTTGCTATGGATCAGAACCAACTGTGGCAGTCATGTGCTTATGTTAACTTCATGATTGAGATGTAGAGGTGGAGTCTAGCCTGTTCATCTGGAGATAGCCATTGAGTAGCCAATGAGGCCTCTGTGTGGGCATGGCTTTCTCCTGAGACTTCTGGGAAATCTCGCAATATTTCCCTCATGGAGATGAGAAGCTATCTTCTAGTTGTTGGTTGTCAGTCTCCAAGACAACGAACTATGGACAAGATAAGACGGCAGTGTCCAAGAAGCTGAAGGAGCTGGAGGAGAAGCCACACAGTCTTATCCTGATGAAACCAGACCTCTGAAGCTGGAGAAGTCACATGGAGACCCCTGCCAGTGCTGAGTTGCTTCTACCACCATGGGATGCTGTTGGTGAACCCTGAGCCCTGGAAATGAAGAGCCATGGGGAGACCCCTGCTGGCACCAAGACTCTGCACCCACTGCCCTGTGACTTCGTTGAGTCAGAAGGAGACTTTATAGACTGATATCAGGCATGTGGGTTAATATTGGACTTGTGACTTTGAACTGGACTGGGCAGGGATGCTTTCTCAATGTCCCATTCATCTTGTATATCAATCATATCTTTATATCCATATGCGTGTCTATGAATTTGAACCTCTAGTCTACCCGACTAACACACCGACTCATTGGTACCTAACAACAACAATAATTTCCATGTGCCATCTTCAATCGATGGAGCGATCAAGTTGAACAAACATGCAGACTTCACAAGGAGCCGAGGAGCAGGTCCAGTACAGAGTGCAGGCGGTTGTCTCTAACGAACCTTGGAGTGCAAGGAAGAACTGCATATAATGACATGAAATCTACATGGAATGACAAGTTTCCCAGACTCTTTTGTGACTGCGTCTCATCCTGAAGAGAAGCTTCTAAAGCATGGGACTGGACTGTAGATAGTTCTTCCTCTAGAATTTCTGAAATGGCATGGCAAGGAGCTGATCTAGTGGATTCAGCTATAAGCATGGATCCTGAGCTGTCAAAATCAACCACGTAAAGCTTGAGAACAAATGGACAGAGTGGTGGGCCTGTTGGTGTTGGTCTGGACACCCAGCAGGGTGGAAGCTACTCAGTCTCTCTGGTCCTTTTCCTTGAGAGCTAGAGCCTTCTGAGCACAGGACAGGGGGCCTATGCTGGACCTGTTTTCAGATACAGGAGGTTTTGCCTCTAAGAACTCTTATTATTATCATTTTGTGAAGATAGCACTTTGTATCTAACTGAATGACATGAGAATGGGGGTGGGGAGGTGATGGCGCACTCCAGGGGAGGGTATCTGTTGGTATAAAGGCTGTGGGGGAGAGAGGGATGGCAGGGATAGTTGAGCAGCATGCACACTGTTCACAGGCATGAAGCCCAGGGGGATGGCAGGTGAAATTCAGCAGGTGCTGCGCTCCTGGGAGCTGAGCGAGCCCTGCACTGTCTTTGCTGGGTGGCAGGACAACTCACTGCTACCCAGGACCAGAGGAGGCTGGGGTGGGGGGAGTGCGCCAGCTGTGGGCACCTCTTTTATGAACTTTAAAGACAGCTCTCTGAACTCACAGTCCATCCAGGAAGGGTACGGAGATCATTCACCTTTGTGCATGTTTGCACACAGAAGGGAAAACTGCGGGTGAAAAAATGCTCCTGGTGAGAGCTCCTGTCTGTGGGCCTCTGGACTGCCTGTCCCTCTGGGTAGAATCACACAATTATTTACACACACATCATAAACACCCAAGCAGTCAGCACGGGGTGGGGGGAGGCAGGCAAACTTGTACATGGAGATTTGTAAGTTCTCTCAAACTGTTTTAGCTGCATAAGGTTCAGAAGGGGCATGTCCCAATTAATGAAGTAACCTAGAAATCTAAGAAAGACATTAAACACAAATTTCTAGACTGGCAGCTTGGCTTCATATATTTTCACGTGGGTGACCCAGATCCCTAGAGTCGGTATTTAGGGCATTTAGGACATAGCACAGATATGACTCCTGGCGTCCAGCATGGACTTGTAGGTCTTCAGATAGAAAAAGAAACAGAAAAAATATTCAACATGACACAAGTTCTAGAAGTGGAAAATGTCTCACTTTTTTTTTAAAGAGGTGTCCACAAGGCACAAGTTTTGTAAAGGCTACCTTCTTCAGCCTCCCCAGTCTGCTCTGCGGCATCCTGAAACCTTTCCCCATCTTTCTCCCAAAGTCATGTTTTCCATCAACTTCAACCAAACTCTTTCTACAGCTGGGAGGCCCTGGGGCTGTAACAGAACAATCAGAGTCCAATAGGGAGGTGAAAGTGCTCAGCAAAGTTTAGGCACCATAGAGGGGGTTCTGCTTTTGGAGCAATTAAAAGGGTAGGTGATCCATTAGTGGTGAGCTACTTGGCAATCCCCTTTCAGCCACAGCCTGTGGAGACACCCACCTTTGGTTCTTCCTTTTTCATTTCCAAAGGGCACAGAGATGGAAGTAAAGTGCAGCCCTACTATGCACAGCCAAGGTGTGATGGTCCAGGAAGGAGAGCACAGGCAGCAAAATCCCGGGCTTTTGCCTAAAACCAGCTCTGTCTCTTAACGAAGAAAACACACCCCATTACCCAGTGCACTTATAAGGAGCCTGACCACCTGACAGGTAGAGACAATAGTTTCCCTGGGCCCACATGCTGTTCACACAAACAGGACACCCGCAAAGCTAGTCACTGTCCCTTCTTCATGTTCTCTCCTTTGCTCTTGCTTTTAGAACTGCTCAACCATGAAATATTCACAACTGGTCATGATGCTTCTTATCAGAAGGTGCTTACCAACAGAAGAAGGCGGAACAACCAAATATATAAAATAAAATAGCTGACGTTGCTTCACTCATTTCACGCCTTCAAGAGGATCTTGCCTTAGTGTCACCCGTGTCTTTGCACTGTCTGGCATGAAAAGTTGAGTTGGAATTGAGAAGTCCATCCTGAGACTGTAAATTTTTACAGGAATAGGCAGCCTTCTGCGGAGCAGCTCATGGGTTTGAACTACCAAACTTGTAGTTAGCAGTTCAACAAACAACCCACTACACCAGCAGAATTTTTCCTGAAATCAACTGGAAAGCAAGTACAAAGAACAAATGCTTATCTGTGAATAAGCTCACTGCCATAGGGTGCATGTCAGCAAAGGGAAGAACTGTCCCCTGTGAATTTCTGAGACTATAACTCTCAGCAGAGTAGAAAATTCCATTTTTCCTCCTATATAGGCTGTTAAGTGTGCCCCCCAAAAATCTATGTTGAGACCCTAACGCCAGTCCCTCAGGAAGTGACCCCCTTGGGGAAACAAGATTTGCATTGCAATGTTAAGGAGTTTCTGCCCCATAGGGTCACTATGGGGCAGCATCAACTGCATGGCAGTGAGCTTGGGGTTGGTTTTTCTTGCTGCTGTAAGGACTTGTAGTCTCTGGAATCCAAGGACTGCTCTACGCTGCCCTAGAGTGCCGTTGTCAGTCAGCACTGGCTCCTTGGCAGTGAGTTTTGTTCTGTTCATGGTGCCTGATCAGGACTGTGGGTTTCTGTTACTGAAAGCCTGTGGCGCTTCTGCTATAGCAACTTAAGAAACTGAGACATCAACATATTTTACACATCCACCACACCTTGTGCCGGACAGCCCATACCCAAGTTCAGATGTACCTGCTTGCATTCAAAGGTGTTTGCAAGTGACAGAAACCCCAGCATTCTCAACAACCCCCAATGCACAGCATGAAACAAGTACCTGACATAATAATTCCCCCCAATGAACATGTTTTTCTAATCCCACTGTGCATTTCCACCAAAGCTCAGGGCTCCTTTAACACTCCTGGAAGAGAAGCTCTTTGGCCACCTTTAATACCATAAATCCGAGAAAACCAAGCTCAATGCCCTCAATGCCAACTCAAAGCAACCAAATGGGTCAGGGTAGAACTGACTCTGTGGGTATCTGAGACTGTAACTCTTCACAGTCGACAGGCTCAACATCCTTCCATGGAGACGCTGGTCGTTTCAAACTGCTGGCCTTTGGTTAGCAGCCCAGTGTGTAAGCACCATGGCACCAGATCTGCTCCTGAAACACCATGGAGTACACGGAAGCAACTCTTAATGCCACTTCCTTCACAGTATGGCATCTGGGTCATTTTGTGTTCAGAAATAGTCCATCTACGTACATGTTAATTCCTGATGCAAAATATAGAAGATTTTAATCTTTGTTGTTCTTACTGCCAATTATCCTTTAATTTCAGACTTTCGGTGCAGACTAGGAGAGAGTATGTAGAGAGCAAGGGTGTACAGCCACACGAAGGGAAGTTTTGACCCAATTTCGCAGCTTTCATGGGAGTTCTATGACTCTAGGTTTTTCCATAGAGAGTCCTCCCGACAGGTCACAAAACGTCCTAAACTGTGACAACCAGACACATGCACCTGGACAGGTGAGGAAGGGCACCTTGGCAAGGTGAGGGGACACCTGAGCAAGGTGAAGGAGACATTTGGACAAGAGCACCTTCTAGAGAACACCTGCGCATGGAGATACGGGTACTTGGGGAGGGCATCCGGGCAAGGTGTGTGTGGGGAACACCTGGGCAAGATATCTGGGTGCGACAGGAGCTCTAATGACGCTGGCCTGGCGGGCAGCGTCCTTGGTGCTCACCTGGGCCCCCAGGGGAAGGGCGTTAGCTGGTCATCTGAAAGCTATAGCCACACCAGGGCCAGTCTGGCTGCTGTTCCTGGCTAGCTGTTTTCCCTGGGACTGCTCGCCCACAGGAGGGCGAGGTCACACACTTGGGTCTGGGAGCAGAGCGAAGACCACGGGCCCGGCGTGTCCGCAGGGACAGGAGCCCCGGCGGCGTGGGCACCTGTCTTCTGCCACTGACAGGTGTCATTCGGGCACTCGGGCACCCGGGCCCTGGGCCCCGCGCGGTACGGCGGCGCACAGACGCTGTATCTGGCAGGCACCACGTACCTATCATGGTCACTGCGCCGGCGGCTGCCGCTCGGCAATGGGGGCCACACGTCCAGCGCCCGCCGCCTCCCACGACCGCTCTCGGGGCTGTCGCTCGGCTCTTGGCCCCCGCCGGGAGCCTGGCCTGCTGCGCACGCGCGGAGGACTGAGGCCCGATGCCTGCCGGGAGTCGTAGTCCGGAGGCGTGCGGTATCCCTCCGCCCCCTGACTGGCCCACTCCTCTACGCCTCCTGTGCTTCAGCCCTGGGGCTTGGCACGAACGCGCAAGCGCCGAGGACACGCGGCCCCGCGGCCTGCCGGGAGTCGTAGTCCTGACGCTCAGCCGTGGCCCTTTCCGGCTTGACGGCCCAGGAAGAGCACGTCACGACAGGGCGAGGCCGTTCGGCCGCAATGTTGATGCGTTGCCTGGCAACCGCAGGCTTACCTTTGGAAGCTTGTTGCAGGTCGGCTCAGGTCCTGCCTTCCTCCCGCCCCTCCCCTCCCCAAATTCCCTTCACCTTGGCGCTGCCAAACATCTGGATTGGCCTGGGAACCAGGAGGGGTTGGCTTCCATCAGTAGTGCGCCTTTGGGCCTTCTGCCCTGACCTTCTCACATCCGTAGGCCCCACTGATCCTTAACACACACTGATTTTTGTATGAGAACAAGACATTCCTAGGAAGATGGTGGCAGAGAAAGAGACCCTAAGCTTAAGCAAATGTCCAGACAAGATGCCGAAGAGGAACAAGCTAATGGCGCAGCAGCCGCTCCAGGTGCACCCGCCTCACTCACTGGTGTCCGAGGGATTCACTGTCAAAGCCATGATGAAAAACTCGGTCGTAAGTGATCTCCTGTGGAACGTACGCCCTCGCCCCCCCTCTTCCCCCCCCCCCCCCCCCCCCCCCCCCCCCCCCCCCCCCCCCCCTGTCCCTGTGCCAGCAGCTGGCTGGGGTACACAGGCCCCGCCTGCCCTGGAAACCCAGCCCGCCCCTGGGAAGACCTACCAAGCCCGCTGTGTGACACAGTCCACATTGTGACCCTGCCCAGGGGAGCCCCACCAAGGCAACGGAGTGACCCTTCCAGGGGGGCGACCCACTAAGCCCACGGAATAACCCTGCCCACAATATTACCTTGCGGGGGGATGGGGAGGAGACCCATCAAGCCCATGGTGTGACTCTACCTGGGGGGAAACACACCCTGCCTACAGTGTAACCCTGCCCAAAGTGGGACCTTGCCAGAGGTTAGACCCACCCTCCCCACTCACGACCCTGCTTACAGCATGATCCTGTCAAGAAGAAACTTTGCCAAAAAGAGGCCCACCCAACTCAGAGAGTGACCCTACCACAGGAGAGACCCTGCCCACAACATGACCCTGCCCAGAAAGGGTGCAGGCCATGCCAGCTCTGCCCATCCCATTGATGAGCACATCCCCCATGCACCCTCATTTCTAGACCACCCAGATTACACCCAGCTCTTTACAAGCAGAACAAAGTTCCTCCTCTTAACTGCTGACTTTGCTCTGCCCTGCAAGGGGCCACTAGAGGGAGAAGCTTAGAAACCACAAGCTCTCCTGAAAACCTCGCATGTGCTTATGGGCCACTAGCACCCTAAACTCACCCAGTCTTCTGAAATGAGAATGCTCATTTAGTTAGGCAAATTTAGAATTTCTTCCCCTTTCCTTTCAAAACAATAGCAGCAGTGTGAACATCCTGGAGGAAGCTGAAGTCAATTTCCTCATAGCATCCTTAAGCGATGCTTTAAATAATCCCATCTCCAGTTCAAGAATCCCTACCTACTACAACCAGTCTCCGCTTCAATCTGTGGTCGTAAAAATAATACATTATTAATGCTATTTGGGAGGAGAGATTTGAAGCGCACACACATGGTTTGGCTGTGTGCATAATTTGTTTTTTTTTATCAAAAAGGAAAGCTTCCTCTTTGTGAAAGAGCTTGAATTTTGGTATGCGAGACCAGATTTTACTACTGTGTAAACACCTGTCTGGGAAGGAGGCCTTAAATAATAAATGGAGCTTTCAAATCTGTGTAATTTACACCCTGGGAGGATCTGACTTATTGTATTGTAACTCATTATACTAAATGAATAGTGCCGCTTCCCCGTGTCACATTATTAGTTTTACTTAAATGTTGCAAACGCAATGCCTGGTTCCTAAAGCACATCCCTCAAAGACGGGAATGAGACGGATGACCTCCAGTTCCCTAAGGCTGTGGTCCGCAATGCTGCTCTGGTTCTTGTGTGTGCCTCCATCCATTTTCAATGGTTGGAACCCTGGGAAATAAACTCATGCCCCTGCTTGTTGTTACTGCAGCCTCTCCACTGAATGGCAGGGAAACACGTTTCTGAGGCAGCCATACAGAATACCCTGGGCCACTGAAGGGCATCATTTATCTTGCCTTCCCTACACAGTTGATGATGATGGCCATTTGATGATATTTGTCCAGTGCTGCATTCTAACATCACAAGCATGTAGATGGGTGGGTGGGGGTGGGTAAACAGAGGCTTCAAACTCTTTATTTGCTAAACCTATATCTATGAATTCTTCTATCATGTGTGTTCTTAAACATAGTCCTAGACTCAAAGTCTTTGTTCAGGATGATCATGTGTTTCAGTATTCAAAAACAAACAAAGCCAAACTCAAAAGTCCAATCCCCATGCTTATGAGTGAATTCCAGTACAGGGCCCCCAACATGTGTTACCAAGGGTCTTTTTCTCACTGGGACCTTCAGGGCAGGGATTTCAGGTTCAAACTGTCAACATTTCAGCCAGAAGCTGATCACCAATAACTGTGACAGCTGACCAGTATGTTGACCAAAGCATTGATTATGATATAGCTTTCTTTGTGAGTGGCTCATGGAAGATAACTCCTCCTCCTCTTTACGTCATTTAGAAAATAACATCTAAGTGTAATGTTTCTCTCTCCACTGGGATCCCAGATGGGATGATTCGTTTTTAGCTTTTTACGCTTACTGGGCATCATAATTCTTTGATGTAAATATCATTCTGTCTGTAGAGAACTTTGGAGAAGGTGGCAGGGAGCATGGGTACTACATGTTAAGTAGTGTTGAGGATTGGGGATCAGCAGTGAGCAAAAGCCCCATCCCCAGGAGAACTGACCACCACCCCCAACCAAGTCTTCCAACAACAACAGAGAGGACTGTGTATTCATGCTCACTTCAGTGATGCCGGGAAGCAGGCTTTGGTTTGTAATAGTGGGACTCTCCAGGCATGTTTGTAAAGGTAAAATGACCTCTCTGTCCTTCTGTGACTGCTTTGTACTCCTGAACCATATCCTCTCACAAAAAAGCATATACAGCCCTTCAGGAGCAATTCTTTTGGGTGTGATATACGGGCTTCTTTGACCTCTCCCACACAGAGCTGTGGGACAAAGATGTGGCTATCCACTCCCATAAACAGTCACGATCTCAGAAACCCACAGGGGCTGTCCCACCCTGTCCTCTGGGGTCACTCACTTGTGACGAGTTGGAATCCACCCAATGGCAGAGAGTTTAGAATTTCAGTACCCACAGACACACAACGTTCATCTCAAGCAGACTTAGTTAGATTGGCCGTTTGGACAGAGCTCCTTATCTGAGCAACCAGAGCTCTGTTTGAGAACGCTAGATTGTTTTCCAAAAAATGATCAATGTAACCAGTGGGTGTTTTGAGGCCAAGGTCAAATATGAGTTCTTTGATAATGAGTTGCTCCCTTCCTTCCCTGAAATCGCTGCAGCAGTCCCTGAGAACACAGGCTACGGCACAGGACAAGCAGTGGAGAAAGAACCTGCTGGTTGTCCTCAATATAAAGTGCCCCTCAAAAGAGTGGCAGTGGGTAACAAATGTTGAAGCATTCTTAGTGCCTTGTCCCAGGAAGGCTTCGGCGACATAGGACCTGGCCCATGCCCATGCCCCTGGGAGCCTGCTTTTGTGGGCTGATCGGGGCAGGCAGTAGAAGCATTGCATGCTCACTTACCTTGTTATAAGGCATGTTAGCATGTGGACCCCAGGCAGTGGGGGCAGAGCAGCTGTCTTTCAGCTGAACCTGTACACCACAGCTTCACTCTCTCTTTCCTGTACCTGGTTTTCTCAACATTTAGTGAGATGAGAGAAATCCTTCCTAAATTTACGAGAGAGAGAGAGAGAGAGCGAGCTTCATACTTGCCAACCATACCTTCATCTGAGTAGCAGCAGTCATGACCACCAGTGACACATTGTTAGGATATTGATGTGGCTGCTTTGAGAGAGACTGAGTCAGCAATAGCTTAAATAAGAAGTTGGTTTCTCCTGCCGAGAGGCTGGGCAGTCTTCCTCATGAAGGGAAGGCACCATGGGATCAAGGTGGCTCTCACCCCCAGGAAAGGGAAGAGAGGGAGGACAGGACCCTCTTTTGGGGACTTCGTAGTTGAGATGTTGCCCTCTGTTGCCACATATACCACTGGCGGAGATGAAGTACTAGGGCCCCATTTCCCCCTTTTGAAAAAGCATGCAGAAGACTGATCCCAAAGCAACTCTGAGGCTCTTAGCCTCATAAGTTCCATCAGAAAGAAGGGGTCCCCTCCTGCCAAGATGGAGTAGGTGTCCTTAGCTCATTTGTTTTCTACTTTGTATCAGAATTGTCTTGCTTGTGTTTTATCTCCCATGGAGGACCAAGTTCATGCCCAGACCATCCTTCCATCCTAATCTCCTAAAAGTGCACTCAATAAATACTTAATGAGTGGAAAGTGGACAGCCCTACCCTTCCACGTGTGTATCTTCTCCCTCTTTCTCGATGCTATCATTTTACGCTTCTCTAGTTAGCTTTTTCTTT
>PVJH01044758.1:0-12813 GCA_004026705.1 Nesogale talazaci | reverse complement strand
GCTGTCTCCCTTTACCCACTCTTCTGTTGTCCATCCCCCGGGGAAGGGGGTTCTGTGGACATCATTGTGATTTGTTCTCTCTTTCTCCCCACCTTCTCCTTCCCCGAATGGCATCATTCCTCTCATGATTGGTCCTGAGAGGCTGGTCTGTCCTGGATTCCCTGTGCTTCCCGCTCTTATCTGTAACAGTGTACAAACTCTGGTCTCCCGGATTTGTAAGGTGGAATTGGGATCATGGTAGTGGTGGGGAGGAAACATCAAAGAACTCGTAGTGTGTTTTATCAATGCTATCAATGCCCTTTGCCTCCAAATTCTGTCTTCTCCCTCCTTTTACTTCCTTCTTGTCCCAATGTCATGTTCAGAACTTCATTTGAGTTTCAATAATTCCTCCTGGTTACCTTCCTGTATTGCAGGACTAAGTGAAGCAGCACCCAATTCTGAATCCACATGTGCAAGGATGACTTGATTCCCACTGATGGCATCCCTCATTCAGATCGTGTGTCTGTTAATTTGTGTTGTCTTGTGTGCTTACACACTGAGTAAATGTCTTCCTTCATGGATATTTGGGATTGGGGTCTCTTTCATGCTGGGAAACCCTTCCCTTAAATGTAGACGATTGGATGTCTGTGAATATCGTCGTCGAAAGTCTACCTGTACAGCTGCCCTTTGAGTTATTTTGTTAAAAGGTATGTGGTGAAGACATCTTCTCTTTGGAAAATCTATCCTGTGATTTCAAGATCTCTCTCTAGCACCAAGCCTATCTTTTCCCACTGCTTTTCCCTTCCTCTCTGCTTCCACATTCTGCGTTCTGACTACCATGAATTAATTAATTACCTATGCCTCGTGACGACATGGCTGGTCCATTTCAGAATGACGCCATTATTAGAATCCTTCGGTTTCTTCCACGTTGGGTGTTGACCAAATCTGAACCTTCCCTGAATTGGCCCGACTTCGTGCTGCCCCCCTAGATATGACTCCATCAGAGAGAGGGTGGCAGTTCCAGAGAAAGCTGGAGATTTCCATTTCAGGAAAGCACCAATCCAGCAGCAGCTCTCCAGGAGCAAGGCTGGGTAGCTCCCACGACCACCAGAGGGCTGTGATCTCCCCCAAACAAATAATAATAATAAAAAAAACCAGAAACTAAACAGAACCAAAAAAAAGCATATGGTGTAATCACCATCAGGGCTAGTGCGACTCCCTTCGCCTGTCTTTCTTGTCTGTTTGCTTTGTGTGGCACCACTGGCTTTTCTTGTTCACTCCTGCATTTCCCTCACTGGATCCATCTCCCACCCCCACCCCGACATCCCTCATGCCCTTGGTACAGGTCTTATCTCTAAGCATCCCCTCCCTCTGTGCTTAGAACCTTCTCATCCAAGAGAAGACCCAGACAATGGTCGGGCTGGCCTCTGCCCGGCAGGGGGCAATGGATGGTTGCGGAGATCTTCAGAGCCTCCACCAGCTGCTCCTGATGGGATAGAAGGTGATTGTGGTTCTTTCCTGCCTCTCTGTGATCCGCTGCCTGATCAGGAGGAAGCCTGCGGTGGAGGAACTCCAGACCCACTTCACCTGTCAGCTCCTCCATCAGCATCCACCTGACCTCCTTTGTCTTCCTGTGGACAGGGTGCTCCATCTTTGAGGATCCACTACCCCTGGGGTGGGGGCTCGGGGGTGCTGAGCAGCTGCATTCCAGGGTCTCCTTCTGTCTTGGCATCCGTGTAGCCTGGGTCCTGCATGTGCCTGGTCCAGGAGGAGCCTTAGCCTTCATCTAACACAGGGTTCTCAGACTGTGGGTCTTGACCCCTTTCAGGGTGGAACGACGCTCTCACAAGGGTCACCTAAGACCATCCCCAAGCACGTCGTTGCAAGGGCCTTTCGATGAAGAAGGTGAACCATCCACCTGGGATTTTTCCTGACGGCACATTCGGGTCAGCACTTTTCCAGTGGACAATAGCCCGTGAGTCCACAATGGCTTGAACCTTGCCTGCTTTTCAGCCTGAGGCCTGGGTGGGCTGGAGGCTTCTGATTCCTCGGGTGAAGTCACAGAGGCACTGTCCCGGCTTCCACGCCACATGTTCTAGAAGTTAATGTCGGTGTTCGGCTGTAAATCCAGCACCTGCACTTTGCATGTCCTGTGCTGAACCTTCTGGAAAAGCATATCAAGAGGAGAGAGGGCAGCCTTTAGGAGGTCAGGGAGAGACTGACAGTCTCCATCTGCGCTCCAGGGGGAAAGGGAAGAAGGACCATGATGGAGCTGACTGTGAGTCCAGGACTCTGACCCGGGCACCTGGCAGCCCGCTCTGAGCCCCGGCGCTCAGCTGAGAACGTTCATGCTCTCTGGAAACCCAGGGTCCATGGCTGTCCTGCAGCACCTGCGGACTCTCATTGCCCTGAGGTGCAAGTTCAGCGTTCTACGGCTGCCTGTCCCTCTTCTTGGCTATGTGCGCCCCCCACCCCACCCCAGGAACTCTGCACTGCGGTGCACTGGGAGAGGTGTTGGGGGAGCAGAAGGTGACCCTGCAGGCCCAGAGGCCCCCCTGAGTGAGCTCTGGCCAGGGGACTTGTGGCAATGTTTGTGGTGGAGTCTGCATGTGGTTGGACAGCTAGTGCCATGACCCTCTTCTTTGCCATCCCTTCTCAGTCATCTCCACTTCTGCCCCTGGATCTCAAGGATGTTTTTGAAAGAGGATGACTCCTAATTTCAGTGCTTTCAGTGGGATTGACAAGCATGCATCCAGCCCTGTTTGCCATGGTAAAGAAGGAGTTTCTTTTCTGTCTGGTGAAAAGTCTGTCTTTTCTGTCTTGTGAAGGACTCTTTCCCGTCTGCAGGTCGGACGTTCTTGATGTCATCCCACAGCAGGCTCAGTTTCCCCTCCTTCCTCTTCCATTCACCACTTCTCTCTTGAGATGGTCGTGACCTCTGTGTAGGCTTATCTAAGGTTGCGTTGGGGTTCTCCTGCACTTCTTTCAATTCCATCAACTTGGACTTGAATTTAGGGTGAGCAAATGACTCTTTCACAGCCAGCCCCAGCTTCCTTTGGACTGCTAATAAGGGGTGTCACCCATAGTGAGCTTGTGCAGGACAAAAGGAAACACTCCATGATGCTGTGCCATCCTCCCAGGGTGCCTCTGTGAACCTGCTGAAGCAGCCCCCGTGCCAATCCAACACCCTCCCCTTTACCACACATGAAGTCCTTCTCCAGTGTGCTTGTGTAGAGAGAGGGCATGATCAGAGGGCACGGGTATTACCATATTAATATATATACATAGGCCAATACTTCTAATTTTAGTAACACTGACACATATAAACAAGTGTGTTTATACAGCGATTCATACCTTTGCCCCTTACATCTTTCCTCTGTTTCCTTTAACCTTCCCCCATCCCACTATGAATCTCATCCTCCTTCTGCTTCTTACTGATTCCTCTCAGTTAAAGACAGAAGTGGGTAAAAGTCACGACAGAAAAAAACCCATTTTTAATTTTTTTGTGGCAACACTGCCCTGGTGAAAGCAGGAAGCCCAGCCTTGCTCCTGCAGAGCTGCTGCTGGATTTGAACCGGCAACCCTGTGGGCCACAGTCCTGCCCACAACCACTACACCATCGGGGCTCAGCCTTGTGTATGAATTATCAAGGGTTCAAGACGGGGAGAGGATGTAGGAGCGGGGAAATGAGCTGATACCAAGGGCTCGGTTAGAAAGAAAATGTTGGAAAATGACGGCAACATGGATACGAATGTGCTTGACCCCTGGGATGAATGCATGGATTGCGAGGAGAGCTATAAGAGCCCACAATAGAATTATTTTTAATTCATTTAGTTTTTAAGCATTTGATTGGAAGCTCTTACAGATCTCATCATCACATTGCATAGTTCAGCGGCATCAAGCAGTATTAAACAATTCCCCCCAGAGTCAGTTTCAACCCCTTTTCTTTCTTCTTGAACTCCTTGATCCTTTATTCCCTCCTGAAAGGCTTGTCTGTCTGTCACATCTTCCTTTTCCCCCACATCTTTCCTGATTATAAACCAGGCACGAGGAGTCCCTGTTCCCACACCTCTCCCTTGTTTCTTGCACACGTTCCACACGAGGACATTGAAGTGTTTACGAATGCCCCTATTTCTCAGGGCTATCCATGGTTGGTTGGGATCCACACAGAGTTCCTTCATGGCAGGAAGCAGAAATTTATTGGTGGTGTGCCCCAACTTTCTCCTTTTTTGAAAGTTCTCAAAATGGTGCAGCAGGTGTCTGTCCAAAAGGGGGAGGTGGATTGAAGCTGCCACTGCCCAGCCTGCACCTTACGCGGGGCAGATGATGCACCTGACCCTCTCACACTCTGGAAACACTTTGCACTTGACTCGTTCCTGCCGAGAGCAGGGCGTGGGATGCCGGGCCTCAATCGCTGAGTGGAGACCAAGTACTGCCCCAACATGAAGACTGAAGCTATTCCCTAGAGTCAGTCACCTAGATATTTCTTCCCACCCAGCTAAACTGGGATAGAATTAATTCTCTTGGTGAAAGCCTGAAATATGCTGTAATTTTTTCTTACAAAATGAGTCTTTGTAACACAAGACACGCGTGTCTCCTTTTATGTCCAGTGAGTGAATTCCATATTGCATTACTATATTGCATTTCGAACGTAAGTATTTACTTGCCCTACTCCACACGAACAGGGCAAACAGATGAGGGTGATCAGTTCTCATTCTACCCCTTCCTCTCCCCGGTACTTATTCGGGACAATTTCTGTGTCTTAATCACCTCCCTAAGGTCAAGGTTCATTACATGCATCACTTGGCTAGAATCATGACTCCAATAGGCTGGTATTTATGTTAGGATATCAGGTTAGAAGCTTGGGTCCAGGAATGAGTTGTCTTGAGTTCTGAATCAAGAGTTGGAGGCTTCAAAATCTTCAGCTTCTTCAAATGAGAAAGACAAGCCTGTGTATTCACCTAAAGTCATTAGGCAGTGTTAGGTAGAAGCAATTTCCTTATGGGGCCTTTGAAGCACGACGCCCAGGGTCTTGCACCACTGCAGATGTCAGGAAACATAGCCTTGAGAGCTTTAAGACACTCTTTCAGTACAGAAGTGTGGTTCTGAACGAAACTTGCAAAGGTGACTATCCTAGCTCTAAAGGATAATACTTAAAAATGAGTATTGTCTTAAAATACCTTCCTAATACTGGAATAATTTTTGAATTGTTGTGTGGGTCTCTATTGGCTCTTCCATCTCCCAATCTTGTCAAACCCTGTTCTGGACGATTCAGCCTCCCTTCCTTCCGTCAATGACACACCCAGGAAAGGCTCTCAGGGATTACTGGCTCCGGAAGGGAGAGGGGCTGATGAAGGAGCCTAGGGGTACTCCACTTTCCAAGTGACTTTGCCGCTGGGTGTGGTTTTCTGCTTTCTTGCTTACCCCATCCCAAGGAATTCAGTGAGTCTTAATGGAAGAGGCTATTCTGCAACTAGATTTGGGCTTCCTCTCTCATCCATAGCCTCGTGCCAACTTAATGCAAACAGAATCTCAGCTCTGACCTAGAGGAGATGTTGAAGAAGCTTCTTATCGGGAGTCAGGAACAGAGCTGGGAACCACTGAGAAAGAGGCCAATAGTTGCTTAAATAGAGGTTTAAAATAAGGATGAAGAAAATAAAACCCACGCGGTTGTACTTAAATACGACTCTAAGTAAATCCCCTGAAGGTCAAGCCCGCTCAGGAACAGATGTGAGGACCACTAATAAGAGCAACCCGGTTGAGAGATGACCTCAAACCCTGCAGGCATCAAGGGGACAGCTCTCTGTCCCACAGGGTCATTGTGAGTGAGAACAAACTCCTTGGAGAGTGGGTCTGCTTTATTTGATCATATTCATGGTAGGCTTTATTCCCCTTGTAATGATGTATAATGTGGTGAGCCTAGGTGATAAGTAAGCCAGGTGTCACAGCAATGACTGAGGCTGGGGCACTAAGTCTCTGATCCCTTCCCAGCCATGATGAGATGGTAGGGAGGGAGGACACTGGGGTCTTTCTTTGGTACTTGTGATCTCACAAGGGATTCAGTTATAAGAACCAGCAGAAAGAGGAAGTCATTGACCACAACCCAGAGAACTGAGCTGGACTGGTTGCTTCTGTGAATCTGCAGGTGATGCCCACGTCCTAGACCCAAGGTAAGGTTGATGGGAAGATTCTCGACTGTGTCCAAGGAAGGTCAGTTACTTGGACATTGCACAGTGGTCATGGCCCGTCCTTCCCCAGACTCAACAGAGGGAACAATCTTGTCCTACTGACACTATTTCCTGATTTCTTCCTAGCTCTTGAAAGTATTGAGTGTCTAGTTCTTCTTGGGACAGTGACTCTGTGTGTTCCTTCCACTTTTGAGGGTCCCTCCATCTTTCCATCATCACTTGTCCACCAGCTTGCTGTGTCCTGGGGACAGAAGAGGACAGAAAGGTTGGGGCCGAGTTTCCTTGTGTTGGGCACAGGGGCGCTATGGGTCAGAACTGAGCAGCTGGGACCGAAGAGCTACCACATCGTGAGAAATCCTGCTCCTAGGTTATCAAATTTTACTTACTGTTGTTTCTGGTCATCTGCAGTACATTCCATTTCAGATATTCTTGAAGGTATTCTCAGTATGTGCCTCAGCTGTCGCTGCACCCTGTGAAGGTATTCTTGCTATGTTCCTCAGCTGTCATTGCCCCCTGTGAGCACCTTCTCCCCAAAGGCCTTTCAGATCCATCTCTCCTTTCCTCCTGAACCATGCAAAAGCCCTCTTACGAGTACTCCATATACAGCTGTTGATCCCCAAAACTCCGAGTGAAAGTCCCAAGGACACAGAAAGGGGACGAATCCTGAACCTCTCACTCTTCCCTTAACCAGATGGAGAGGAATAGGTTGTCCTGGGGACAGACAGCAGGAGCAGAGAATGAGGAAGGTGGGCTTCAGGGAGTTCCCTGATAGACTAAGACAGCAGTTCTCCATCTTCTTGTTGCGACCCCTTTCGGGGGAGAGTGACTCTTTCACAGGGGTCACCCAATTCATGCCAGTAGCAAAATTACTCCGATGAAGTGGTAACGAAGATAATTGTATGGTTGAGTGGTGACCACCGCATGAGGAACTGAATGAAAGGGTTGAAGCATTAGTAAGGTTGAGAACCAGTGGACTAAGACAGGCAGACGAGAGAAGGTATTTTTTTCTTTTTCGCTCCTAATCCAATTGCTCAAAAAGTCCGCAAGTGACTATCCATGTAACAAAGCTTTTAACAAAGGCCTTTGAAGAAGTTACTCTCTAGATTTAGCTACACTATGGAAAAGGTGTACCAACCACGAAAAAAAAAATCTGTGTTTTAATGGCTAAGTCCACTTTGTTCCTTGGACTAGGTCAGCTGTAACTTTCAGGTATCATTTTCTCCAGGAAATACAGAATGAAATTCTCTTTGTCCTCACTGTTATCACTTTGATGATGGGGCTGGGGCAGCCTATTCCTCTCTCACACTTGATTTTACATCCTTCCACTTTCTCAAATGTGATGTCCTTCTCCAGGGACAGTTCTCCTGGCACAATGGCCAAAGAATATAAGACAATCCTTGCCTCTAAGGCGCACTTGGCCTTCCTTCTGACAATACAGCTCATATTCTTCTCGTTGCAGTCCACGGTAAAGTCAAAATTCTTACCCAGCGCCACCATGCCAGCACGTGGGTCCTTCTCTGGTCTTCCATGCTGGATGTGCAACTTGCGTGTGTTGCCATGGAATAGACCCTGTCTGGAGTCGGGTGCTTCCTTAGTCCTCAATGTGACAGCCTTGCTAATTTATCCTCTGCAGAGCTGGTGCACAGACTGCGACCTCATGCAATCCATCTTGTGTTCTCCTGACATCTTTTCTTCTCCTGACTTCTTTTCCTTGAACATTGATGGCAGATCCAATGGAGACAAAACCTCAAAAATTTCAGCTCTCTCTCTTCCATTGTCATGATGTGACGTGTCAGTCCATTGGTAAGGGTGTTGGTCTTCCTTGGAGGAAGTTCTCCTATACCTTTTGCGATTCATTTTTTTCTTCCTGCCTGCCTGCTGCTGCCATGAACACTGATGGTGGGTCAGATGAAAGCACACGCTCTGACCGCTTCAGCCTGTTCTGCATTGACCATCACGTGACGTTTCAGTCCAATTGCCATGATTTTGGTCTTCCTAACATGGAGCTGTGACCCATACTGAGAGCCACCATTCTTCATCTTCATCAGCAAGTCCCTCAATCTCTCCTCACTTTGCAGCAGCAAGGTTGTGACATCTGCACGGTGTAGGAGGTTTATAAGTCTTCCCCTTAATCTGATCCTGAACTCTCCTTCATATAATCCAGCCACTTTCATGACTCTGTCTGCAGAGCGATTGAACAAGCCTGGTGAGAAGATAAAACTCTGATGGACAGCTTTCCCAGTTTCATGCCAGGCAGTCTTCCTTGTTCCCTTTACACAGCTGCTTCTTGATCCGTGCACTGTTTCCAAATAAGTACAATAAAGTGTTCTGGGCTTCTCATTCTCCTCAAGGTCACCCACAGATTATTTGGTCCAGTGCCTTTGCCTCGTCAATGAGACACAAGTAAACATCTCTGTGGAGTTTTCTGTTTTGTGTCAAAATCCTTCTGACGTCAGCAACGATATCCTGTGTCCCACGTCCTCTTCTGAGTCCTGCTTCCGTTTCTGGCAGTTTCCTCTCAACGTGTCAGAAATGTTGGGTGTTCTCTCTCTCTTTCTAAAGATCTTTTTCTTGGGGGACTGACCGCTCTCCTAAAAACACGTACGTCAATTGTACGCAGCCTCTTTGTACATATGTTGCCATCGGTATCTCCTCAGCATGTGCATTTCACCTGAACCTGTGTTATCACCGCTTGGTCACCCCTTCGTGGCTCCTTGACAAACTATACAGTTTTAGTATTTTCATGCTTTTCATGGACCACCATCTCCCTTCCCCGTGGTTTGTCTCCCTGGGGTGGAGTCAGAGAGAGGGAGGAGTGTGGTTAAGGTGTTCATCATAGTTATCAGTTCTTCTTTCTTCCCCTCCTCCCATCCTTCCCCGTCACCTCCCGGTATTGCAACTCTCATTTCTGTTCCTGAAGGTTTCTCTGACCTGGACTCCCTGTGCTGACAGCTCTTCTCTGAAGCAGGGTGCATGCTCCAGGTTAGTCCACAGTGGAAGGAAGGACTGGGATCATGATGGTGGGGGGAGAGGCAGCCTCAAGGAAACAGGAATATCCTGGGTTTCATCAGTGCTATACTGGGCTCTGGTTGACCCCAATGTTCCTTGTGACCCTTCTGTGTGAGTGGACATCCCATTGTCTATAGGTGAATTTTAGGTCTCTGCTCTGAACCCTGGAGATCTGAACAATGTGTTTTTTTTCTCTATTGGCCAATTTGTTTGGTGTCTCTGGGTGCCTGTGACCCAACCCCGTCGACACTCCGTGTTGGCAAAGGCTAATGTGTTTCTCCCAAAGGGACTTTGTTGCTTCTCAGCTAGATGGCTGCTTATTTATCTTCAGGCCTATATGTCCTTAGATGTTCTAACTTTTGATAGCCAGGCATCATCTGCGTTCTTCATTACATTTGCTTTTGCACCCAGTGTGCCTTCAAGGATCATGCTGGGAAGGTGAGCATCATAGGATGCCAAGTGAATAGGTCAAAGTGTTCTTGTGTTGAGGGAATGTTTGAGTAGAGGCCCAATGTTCATCTGCTACCTTAGTACTAAATCTATAAATATGTTCCCACAACTCTCTTTCCCTATCGTTATATACCAATATATTTACGTATGTCCGTGCCTGTACTAAGAACTCTATAAGTGTCCTTCGCCTATTAATACGTTCCTCTATTTCCTTTTGTCCAGCTATCATGCTCAGCCTCCATTTGGGTCTCAGTAATTCCTCTTGGTAATGCTGCCCTTGATCAAGCTCTAGCACGCCTCTCCCAACCTCCTGCCATCAACTTGAGGTCATTTCTGTTTCCCTTTTCATGACCCCTATTCTGCCCCACAAATCCGCCAGAACTGGAATATGTCATTGGTACAGAAAAGTGCATTCAGCCGATGGATTCCTGGACAGGCATAACTTGCAGAGACAGTAACAGCTGTAGCAATACTATTGAGGATAGAGGGAGGATAGAGGGGGAAGAGCAGAAAGGGAAGACTGATATATAAATTGGATATGTAAATTGGATCCGCTCCCCAGAGGGATGAAGAAAAGAAATGTGGGCGAAGGGTATAAGATGTGGAAAAATAATATAAAATTTCCTAAGAGCTCACAGGAGTAGGAGGTTGGTGGTGGTGGTGGGAACCAAGAAGATTTGATTTCAAAGGGTTCAAGAAAAAGACAAGGTTTTGAAAATGATGACGGCAACATTATTTCCTCTCCCATATGGAAGGAGTCTCTAACTGGGTGCTACTGCTGGGCCTTTCACCTGACCTGAAGGTCTCTGGGTTTGAGAAAGCCATCACCATAATTAAGCTATGATTGCTGCACCTGCACTTGCCCGCTTCAGAGGTAACAACCTGTTGAGAGCTTGACTCAGGAGAGGACAGACATTTAATATCTGAGCCCCTGTCCTCAGCCTGGCCAGTCACGAGCACTGTGAGACTGCTCCTCTGTTGGGAGTGGAGGGGGAGGGGGACCCAGATGTTGGAGGGCACGGCAACCAGCTGGACTCTCCCAGAGTTCTGAGCAGACCCCTCTTTCCATCCACAGGGCAGGACTCCTTTTCCAGCAGACTGACCAGCATGAACAGCAGAAACTCACGCAGGCTCCTGGACCTGGCCATCCAGAGTGCGTTGCAAAACGAGGCCTCGGTTGTTGATGCTCTGGACTGGCTGCCTGGAGAACTCTTCCCACCCCTGTTCAGGGCAGCTGTTTTGGGGGGCCACAGAGAGACGGTGAAGGCCATGGTTGGGGCCTGGCCCTTCCTGCGCCTCCCACTGGGGTCTCTGCTGGGGCGCTGTGGGTCTAGGTATGACATCTTAAGGGCCGCACTGGATGGTCTGGATATCTTGCTTGTCCCCAATTTTCAACCCAGGAGATTCAAGCTCAAAATGCTGGATTTACGGATGAGTATCGATACCAGCTTCTGGAAGGTGTGGTCCGGAACCCATTCTGGGGCCTCTAAAACCTCAGCAGAAGACTCAGAAGTCATCCAGCCACGAACTCAGACTCAGAAGGGGGAGAAATTCCTATCGGTGGAGCAACCTCGGCACCTGACCCCAGTGCAGGTGCTCATAGACCTGTGCTTTGAGGGAGACGTCCCAGGTAAATTCCTCAAATTCATTATGGCAAGAGTCAAGCAGAGGAAGAGTCTGCTTGTCCTGTGCTGTAAGAAGGTGGAGTTCTTTGGGCCTGTACCACAACTTCCTGTCACTGGGCAGGTCCTGGAAAGGGTGACTCTGGACTCTGTGCAGCAGGTGGCTGTGCATGGCAGGTGGGACCTGCACAGCCTCACCTGGTTGGCGCCTTTCCTGGCCCGGATGGTCCAGCTCCGTACACTCACCCTGACTGGATGCAATTTGGATTACACGCTCCCTGGGGATGACGATGAGGTGGAGAATCTCATCCAGCAATTCACGTCTCAGCTCCTCCATCTCCATCAACTCCAGCACCTCTCCCTGAAACTGGTCATCTTCTTGAATAACCGCCTCCAGTTGCTGCTCAGCTCCGTGCGGAGGCCCTTGGAGAGCCTCAGCCTGAGGTACTGCATGCTGTTCGACCACGACATGACGTACCTGTCCTCGTGCCCCTGCATCGGCCAGCTAAGGTTCCTGGATCTGTGTGGTGTGCTCAGGGGTGGCCACGGTTATCACTTCCTCCCCGCTCTGCTGAACAGAGTCTCGGCCACCTTGGTCCACCTGGATTTAGCTGACTGTGGCATCCAGGATGCTGACCTCAGAGACTTGCTGCCGGCTCTGGGCGCCTGCTCTCAGCTGAGCACCTTGAAGCTCTGTGGAAACTCAGTGTCCATGGCTGTCCTCCAGGACCTGCTGGTTCACCTTGTTCCGAGGTGCCTGCTCACCTGTCTTCAGCTCCCCGTCCCTCAGTATTGCTATGTGGGCCCCCAGGGTGCTTTGAACCAGGGCACGCTTGAACGGGTGATGGAGGAGGTCCGTTTGATCCTGCAGTCCAAGAGGTACCACTCAGAATTTACTTACCGACTTTGTCGCAACCCTTGCGATATCATCTGCATTCACCTGGACAATTAAGGCCATGATCCTCCCTTGGGTCGTTTCAATCCTAATTTCAATTTCTGGATCTCAGTGCCATTTTAGTGTGTGTGTGTGTGTGTGGCATCAGTCAGTGCTGTTTTTGAAAGACTCGTTTTCCTATCTTTGTCAGGTTCTGGTTGGGTTCCTGAGGTTGAAATCACATTTTCTCTGATGAACAGGGAGCTTGTGGGTGTGGCTTCAAGAATTTCACTGGTGTGACCAGCATGAATAAAGTCATCTGACGATTGCATTCTCTCCATAGTCTGCAAGGGATGAAAAGGCAGATAAGCCAGAGTGCACAGGCCTTGTAGATGCCTGTCAAGAACACAGTGTATCCCTCTAAACCCAGGCCCCAGCCCTGGACACATGCAAGAAAGAAGCAACACAGGTGTCATGACAAGCGTAAGTCTTCTTGTACTGCAGACCCCGGGATGTTGCCATCTAGCTAGACCTTCCCCCAACTTCTTCCAGAGAGAAACTCACTGCCTGCCACCGTGTCCTACATTTCCGATTCCTGCCACTTGAATAGGAGATGATATGTGGCTGCTTTGAAAACACTGCATTTGTGGTATTTCTTTCTGCTGCAGTGAGACTGCCAAAACCTAAGGAT